>FR990112.1:6610000-6847500 GCA_905404275.2 Hedya salicella | reverse complement strand
AGGTAGTAAATTAATAATTAATATAATACTTAAAATAGTAAAGATGTTTTCTATTAATATATATATATGTAACAATATGCATAACATATTTCCTCATAATTTTAATAATTACTTTTTTTTTTATTACCAATATAATTGATCTACATCTGAGTGAATCAGGTAAGTACCTGGCTATAATTCAAATTAATATTTTTCATCAAAAGCAATTACTTTACTACTAGGTACTCGTATATCTACGAACAAAACCACCATCTTCATTATGGACTAAAATCAAAATTGTTTAGTGAAATAATGATATATTATTCTAAAAGAAGGTGCCCCCAGCTTCGGCAGGGGAGGGGGAAAACATCATAACATCGTTTTCAGCTTAGTCGGGTATAAAGTCCTGGTACCTGAACGTTCAGCTGCTATAGGAAAACCAAGTTCTTTCTTATAACATCTGTGGTAGATCTTAAATACACTATATCCTCTCATGGCAAAGTCATATTTTCGGTAACATCTAAACAACAACGACAAAAATACAAAAGAAATAAGATTTTTGTGTAAAGCATTCACTTATTAGCTTAGCGGCGTTCCGTACAAACACAAATACTGCGGGACCTCCCATATACGAAATGTTGTTTCTTTGTCAGCATATTCCGATATTGTGTCGGAAAATAGTGTATCATTTTTTGTCATCTTGAGAAAGTAATAAATAATAGTGGTGAGTTTTCTCTTGCATTGTTAAAGTAGATTACCGTCGATTACTCGTGTAAACTAAAACGTTTTCCAATCCAACCGTAGAACCAAACAAATGTATTAAGATATGTTTATCCTTATCCTTATATGAATTCGAAAATTCGTTTCTTGTTGTGCCTGTTTGTCGGCTCGTCTTGCCATAGGTATCGTATCGTCAATAACAAACAACTGATTGTCGGGATATAAGGCTTCTGAGTTAACGCTGGATTTAAGTATTTTATGTTTTCCCATTGAACTGGCTGCGTTCCCATTTTATTGATGTCTTTGAACGAGACATGAGCCAGCCGCATGGTCTCCGGTGGCGTTTGTGAGCCTTTTTGATAAGGCTCGAACTAATTGGTGGGGTCTCTACAGCAAACGCCGTAAATATGTGTCGGTCTGTTAGGCCGATATACTTGCGGCGTTTGCTTGCATCGGCCGCTACGGCCCCACCTGCTCAGAGCGACATTGCGCCTAGGTCAGAAGTCGGCAACCTTTTTGAGTCGGAAGAGTCAAAAATTTCAATTTACATAATTTCAAAGTTTTTAAAGATCCACAAAAAAAGTCTTGCCAATAATTTTGATAAAAAAACTAATCTATTGAGCCGCAGTGTCACATCCAAAGAGCCGCATGTGGCTCGCGGGCCGCAGGTTACCGACCCTTGGCCTAGGTGAAACGGCCTAAGGCTGCCCACGGAAGTGGCGACCCAGATGGCAAGCCGTCTCAGATGCCGATGCAAAAGGATCATACCAAAACCTACTTGCCGTCGTAGTCCACTAGGCCAGGTGGTTCTAACACGGCCGGCACGTTGGCGCTGACGAGGGCTCGGCGAACGTCGTTGATGACGGTAGCACACCTTCGCCACGAAACCGCGAAACGCCATACAGAGCGCACGAAACTAAAGCGGAACTTCATTGGGTTTGACGTTTCGCGGCAGAGGTGTGCTACCGGCGTGATACTCCGCCACGTAACCGCGAAACGCCATACAGAGCGCGCGAAACTAAAGCGGAACTTCCTTGGGTTTGACGTTTCGCGGCGGAGGTGTGCTACCCGCGTGATGCTCCGCTACGAAACCGCGAAACGCCATAGAGCGCGCGAAACTAAAGCGGAACTTCCTTGGGTTTGACGTTTCGCAGCGGAGGTGTGCTACCGGCGTGATGCTCCGCTACGAAACCGCGAAACGCCATAGAGCGCGCGAAACTAAAGCGGAACTTCCTTGGGTTTGACGTTTCGCGGCGGAGGTGTGCTACCAACATTAGGTGGCGGCGTGACGTGATGGTCACCCTGCGCTCTTTTTGCACGATAGCCCGCGGTGTCCTAGACGGTCTACTTGGATTCCGTCGTGGCATCACTACATGGGCGGCAAGACACCAACAGCCAGTCGGAGGGTGCTGTTGTCCAGGAGGTGGCTGCGGAGTAAGGATGGCTGAGCTTATAGCCACGACGCAGACTCCCTCTCCGAAATAGCTAGTAAGCGCTTGTTCCTTACTGGAGGAGCAAGCGTAGCATTGCGCGTTATATTGTATGACCTGATCTGACTGCGTGCCAAATTTTATTTACATCCGTCCTATAATTTTCCACATTATTGTGTAACAAACATCCATTGCAATGCAAACCTCAAAATATCTTCACACATCCTAATCCTAATAATTCTAATCCTAATAGCCTAATCCTAGTATTGCTAGTAATAATATTATAAACGTGAAAGTTTGTACCGGTTTAAGTACGTTCACCTTAATTTTAAAAACTACTTAACGAATTTCAACGAAACTTTCCACTAATATTGTTTAGACACAGAAACACAGAGGCATAAATTGCATCTCTATGCGGACGAAATCGCGGGAAACAGCTAGTTATCACATCATATTAGTAGGTACGTCAGTAGGGACGAGTAAGAAGTAGGATAGGATTATTTAAACAGGTGCCATATTATTTTCAAAAAGATAGTTTCCCTTATTTGCCGCTGTACAACCAAAATCAAAACTCAAACTAGAGTAGGCAACTGCGATGTAAGTTTCCCAACTTCAAGTGCCCTCCTACCCACATCACTGTCGCGACGCCGATTACCTGCCCATATCTATTAGCGCCAACGACAGCCATTGTGATTGAAATGTATGCCAAATTGATATTAATCTGGCATGTCAGATATCTGATCTTGTGTAGTGTAGCCTATTATGATAATACTTATCCCACCGTTTCAGGGCATTAAACCAATGGAGACTGGAGATGGCAAACCGTATTATTAATATTTTCTTCTGTTTCCGCGATTTTTACTCATTAAAATAAAACAATTTAACACCAGTCCACCCGTGACCACGGAAAGCTGAAAAGCTTCCGAAACGTCGGGAACTCAAATGAGATAATACGCGATATAATCCGTTAAATTGTCTTATGTAAACCGTATTATTACCGATTTTTTTCATGCAATATTTCCGTTAGGCGAGATCAACACAGCACACTACGGAAATCCCCCTATTTCCATAAACGCACACAATAAAAAACACACACTGACAATTTATAGTATAAACTAAAATGTCATCCTTTCCTACATCATTTCAGCCGTAGGACGTCCACTGCTGGACACAGGCCTCCTCAATAGATTTGCTCATGGGCCGGATAGAGGCGACCCGCATCCAGCGAGCCCCCGCAACCCTAATCAAGTCGTCAGACCACCTTGCGGGTGGCCTTCCCACGCTGCGCTTGTCGTTACGCGGTCTCCACTCTAAAACCTTTCTGCCCCAACGGCCGTCGGTTCTTCGAACTATGTGCCCTGCCCATTGCCACTTCAGTTTGCTTACCCTTTCGTTCGTCTACGGATCTCCTCATTCCTGATTCGATCTCGTAGAGAAATACCGAGCATAGCCCTTTCCATAGCTCGCTGCGTAATTCTGAGCTTCCTTAAGAGGCCCATAGTCAGAGACCACGTCTCGGCTCCGTAGGTCATCAGCGGTAATACGCACTGGTTGAAGACTTTCGTGTTCAAGCACTGAGGTATGCTGGACGAGAAGACACTTCGCAGTTTCCCTAACGCTGCCCATCCGAGTTGGATCCGTCGATTGATCTCTTTCTCGAAGTTGGACCTGCCTAACTGGATTGTTTGTCCTAGCTATCTAGGACTATAAACTACGTCTATACGTATTCGTCAACAACTTCGAGGACCGAATTACCAACCAATACTGGGGTGGGCGCTACATGGACATTCGACATGATCTTCGTCTTATCCATGTTGGGATACTCTGTTGAGATCTTCGAGCATCGTACCGAGATCCTCCAGCGTTTCTGCCATGACCACGATATCGTCGGCGAACCGAAGGTGCGTGATGTACTCGCCATTAATGCTGATGCCGAATCCTTGCCATTCCAAGAGCTTGAAGGCGTCTTCCATTGCGTTAGTGAAGAGCTTCGGATATATTACATCTCCTTGTCTCACACCTCTCTGCAACTGGATCGCCTCCGTAATCTGGTCTTGTACTCGGACCGACATACTGGCGTTGTTGTACACACTCCTCAGCACCTCGACATACCTACAGTCAATCCGGCATCGCTGGAGTGACTGCAGTACTGCCCATGTCTCGACGGAATCAAAGGCCTTCTCATAGTCCACAAACGCTAAGCAAAGTGGCAGATTATACTCCTCGGTTTTCTGTATAACCTGCCGCAGCGTGTGTATGTGGTCTATGGTACTGAAGCCTTTTCGAAACCCGGCTTGTTCGGGAGGCTGGAATTCATCAAACCTGATGAGTTTCAACTCAGAATCGCGAGTTTTTACAAAACAAGTAAACTATGACCGATGAAGACCTATAAAGTTACCTGTCAAATAATTGATAGATTCAGGCGTTACTTTGCGAAATTTCAACTAATATGGAATTGAGCAACGTTAGTGGAGAATAGTAAGGAAATATAATCCATTAATAACCTTTAAAATACAATAAAATATCCATCCGTTCAAGAGCTACACACAGACACACAGATAAACACGGCAAACTAATAAGACTCCGCTTTTTCCGTCGGGGATTAAAACAGGAATAACCCAGATACCACAAGCCCGGATACGGAAAATGTATGAACATTTTGACACCTTGAAATAAAACAATTTAACGGATTATATCGCGTATATTATCTCATTTTAGTTCCCGACGTTTCGGAAGCTTTCCAGCTTTCCATGGTCACGGGAGGACTCCTCCTCTTTCTTTTCATGGTCCTCCCGTGACCATGGAAAGCTGGAAAGCTTCCGAAACGTCGGGAACTAAAATGAGATAATATACGCGATATAATCCGTTAAATTGTTTTATTTCAATGAGTAATAATCGCGGAAACAGAAGAAAATATTATTTTGACACCTATTTTTGACTTTGTGCCCTCATCCACTTTCGTAAATAATGTAGCAGTTATAGCCGCTGAATGCTTATCCAGGATATGATAGGCCGTCGTACCTCTCTCAGATGAAGTTACTAAGGGTTGAATTGGAAACCGTCATAAAAGATTTCTCTCTGTAATTGATGACTGATAATGATAATTGTCTTTTAATGGTTTCTTTAATGACATTCGGATTCATCTATCCATACTTAATATTATAAATGAAAGTGTCTCTATCTATCTGTCTGTCTGTCTGTCTGTCTGTCTGTTACCTCTTCACGCTTAAACCGCTGAACCGATTGAAATGAAATTTGGTATAGAGACAGTTTGAGTCCAGGGGAAGGACATAGGCTACTTTTTAATCTGGGAAAATACCCTTATCAAATTACTCAAATAGATCACATATGTCTTAAAACTAGGAGACAAATCACCCATTCCTCTGATTCCAGAGTCCAGAGTTCGGAGTCCCACAGGGAAGCGTCTTAGGACCGCTTCATTTATTAATTTATATAAATGACTTACCACAGGCTATCGAAGAATCTATGGTTCTCTTTGCGGATGACAGTACCGCTATATTTACCGAAAAAGAGTTAGATAGCTATGAGGATAAAATTAATAGATCACTAGAATTACTAATTGAATGGTTGAACTGTAACAACCAACGAATTAATTTAGGGAAAACCAACATAATGAATATCAAACAACATTTCTTTGTCAACAGAGTTGACAAAGTTACTAACTTGAACATAGCATATAAGGATCACATAATTGATGAAACGGACATCACGAAATTTTTAGGATTAAGTTTAGACAATAAATTGAGTTGGAAAAATCAAATCGACATTGTATGCAAAAAATTGGATACATATTCATATGCTCTGTATCATTTAAGAAAAATAGTTAACCAATCAACAGTTTTAACGTCTTATCGTGCATACGTTACGTCCACATTACGATACGGTGTAATATTCTGGGGCAATGCGACAGACAAAGATTTCGTATTTAAAGGCGAAAAGAAATGTATACGATCGGTCTGTGGTCTTAACCCCACAGAATCATGCAGACCATATTTTGTGAAATTAAATGTACTGACATTTCCGTCTCTTTACATCTTTGAGACCGCTGTTTATGTAAAAACTAATTTTAATCAATTTGTAAAGTTTAACAGTCTTCGTATGCAGGAAAAAATTAACCATGGACCGCATAAAACTGCCCTGCTTGCAAGTATTTTTGGAATGGCACCTAAAATTTTTAATAAATTACCGAAAGATATACGAAATTTGCATGATCTTCAATTATTTAAAAAAACATTGTTTACATTTTTAGTTAAGAAAGCATACTATTCAACTCAAGAATACCTAACGGATAATTACATAGAATAAAAAGTGTTTATTTTAATTTGTATATTATGCATGCTGCCTGCAAACATCTCCAACCATTTTGTACGCCCTTTGGCAAAACATAGTGCTACTATTTAATTTTCCCAAACATGCAATGAAATGTCATCATTACGTGCGTTAAAACAGGCTTCAAAGTATCACGTTTCGGGCGGAACAACTTGAGAGAACTGTAAAGGAATTTCATACAAAATTGAAGGCCTAGGCCGAGAAGTAATTTTTATTTTATTTTAATGTAAACATGGCGTCTGTGTTCATGAACAGGCTAAACACCGGTTTTTTTTCCTGTGGCTGAATGGTTATCGGACCAAAAATATCCCGTTAATGCCACACACATTAACTGATATTTAATTAAGAACACAAATCTTTATGGTTCATATGTTGATGAATAAATTGAAAATATTGTTTATATGTAAAGTCAACAGAGACCATAGACAATATTTTAAATCCTCGGCATTTATTTTATTTATTATAGAAATGATGATTCTTATTATCAAGTTGTGTATAACGGCCCTAATAGGGTCTACTGGAACACTACACAGACGAAATACGGGCGACTTCCATAAAAAAAGACATTCTGGCGGGATTGGAGGAAAAATAATAAAAAACTTTTATCGTGTAGTTTATTGAGTGGTGTATTTTTTTATTTCCTCGCATATGTTTAAGAAAAGCACTATACATGCCTCTGGCCGTGAACAGTGCTTGCCGTATCACTATTCGGCCTCCCTGCGGTCGGCCGTCTATACCTACTCACCCGGCAAGCCCCTCTTTCCAGGCGTCTGCAGTAATGTACTTTTATAAGTCACCTATGTTTCACAAAATAAAGCATTCTTATTCTTGTTCTTATTTGGAGGTCACTAAATCGAAAGATATATTTTTTGGATTTTTTGTATGTTTGTATGTGTCGTTGCGGCTTCATCGCGCCAAATCGGCTAAACGGATTTCGACTATTTCCGGTATATACACAGGTAACTGGGTAACCCCAGTTGGTTATAGGATACTTTTTACCCGACTACGCTATCGACAAAAAGAGGTGTTATGATTGTTTATCTCCTCCGCGAACGAAGTTGCGGGCACCTTCTAGTAATTTTACAATTATAAATTTGATAAAATGTCTGTAGGTACATTGAAAATATGTTGTAAAAAATAAGTCAAACGGTCACAAAATCATTTCTTTTTGTACGTAAATATGTATATGTATGTATCTTTGCTGCCTCATCACGGTGAATAAAGTCGTTATTCTCTTTTTACTTCAGCGTAGTCGGGTAAAAAGTATCATATATCCATCTGTGGAATCCCAGCTCCCCATATACCCGCGTACTTACCTTTAGCCGTTTTAACGTGATGAGGTACAAGTACATACATAAAATACACATCACATTTTTTTTAATACGATATTCGAAGTACAAACTCCCAGTATGTATCGGCAATTTTATCGGAAACCGAAGGAGGTTGCGATAAGGATTAGCATTTGGCCGTTTTCCGCCAATAATGGTAATTTTTACCCCTAATAGCTAATCCGGGACCAGGCAATCTGAGCCGGCCCCTCGGGGCTCATCGGAGTTGGACCGTATTGAAATATGCCCAACAATATAAATAAAATCCTCTGTGATTGTGTTTTTAATTTATTGATACTTACGAAGAACCGATGGCCGCTCGGGCACAAAAGTTCTCGAGTGGAGACCGGAAAGCGAAGCGTGGGTAGGCTCGCAAGGTGGTCGGACGACCTGGTTAGGGTTGCGGGAACTCGCTGGATACGGATCGCCTCTATCCGGCCCATGTGGAAATGTATTAAGGAGGCCTGTGTCCAAATGAAATGATGATGATGATACTTACGACTTACGAGACATAGTGTTTGATAATACGTACGTCTATTTAAGTTAATTGCACAACGGCCTACGAAGCTGGCGATCTCGGGTTCGAATCCCGGCCAGAGCAAGTGTTTGTATGATGAGCACGAAAGTTTGTCCATAGGTCTCGGATGTTGTTTTCATATATTTAAGTATTATATTTATCTATACAAGTATGTGGGTCGGACCGCGGAGCATTCCAATCGTTGCACTTTTATGTTCCGTTTTTTTTTCATCATGCGAAACAAAATGCGCAAAGTACAAATGGAAGTAGTAAATTATGTCTTGCATCTTAAAAGTCCCCGGCAAGCTCGACCGAATTTCACCATCTCATACAAACGGAGTTTCGTTCTCATTTTACAACTACGTGTAGGATTGTAACGAAACTTTACATATACAATGACATGAGGTATACCTAGGCCTGTAATTCATTTATATGGCTCCAGTTTATAAAACAAAAGAAATACAGCAAAAACAAGTTTTGTATGAATAACTTAAATTCGCTGTATTTTTTTTTACTAATATGGTATCTGAAGCTAATTACAGGCCTGTATATACCCTAACTTATTCTAAATACAAAGTTTCAGAGCAAACTACGTTTGTATGGAGAACCGAGCTCACTGGGGACTTTTAATCCTAAAACCGATTGGATTACCTCCAAAAAGCCTATTTCACTTATTTTTATTGAAAATCTTCAATGTGCAGATATTTAAATTTTACTGCTTTATAACAGTTATAGTCATAGATAATTAAGAAACAATATAGGGAGCTTAGCATCCAGTAAGTATAGTATTTAATACGACTTGAAGTGTCTATTTACCGCAGCTTTACTGTCAACAATAAACGTTTACGGGAATCAATCCGCGCGCGACCATAAAATACCATGACGTCATCAGGCGCCATTTTGAATCTCAGCCTGTCAAGTTATGGGGAGTTAAATTTTACATCTCTCTCAATTTTCTGCCTCTATAGAAAAGTTTATGGGCTATTAAATTTTAGTTGACGTACGTTTGGACAATATAAAGGCAACAAGGGGTTGGATACGGATTACCATATGTACGAGTATACTATATAATTAACGCATTTATTGCAGAAAATGGTAAAAATGAAAATTAACATTAGATACAAATTAAAAATAATAAATAACAACTAATTAAACTAGGATTCTAAAAAAAATAGTTAAATAATTTGGCCCCTTCGGTAGGGTGCCCATGACACAGGCAGCATTCCCGCTCTGTATGGCTATTGAAAGCCTTTGTGCGAGAAAGCTGCCAGCGCGTGCGTCCCCTGTTGCCTCCCTCAGACGCTTACTCAATCCCTTGTGGAGCCCGCGTGCACCCTGACCCTACGGGCCGAGTGTCTCGACGCCAAAGGGTATAAAGTCGTATTGGGCGCCGAGACAACTGTACTTCGTAAACTATTATAAAGTTGTATTCATGAAATGTCTGTACATCTATCTCTATAGATAGATATACTATTATATAAAGTTGTAAAAATTAAATGTTTGTACGTTGAAGATATTTTGAAAAAAAAAATTGTTACGGACTATTTGGAGGTCACTGAATCGAAAAACATTTTTTCATTTTTTTGTATATTTGTATAAGTCATTGTGGCTTCATCACGTCTAATCGGCTAAACAGGTTTCAACTATTTTTGGTACACGGGTATCCACAGATGGTTATAGCATGCCTTTTACCCGACTACGCAATCGAAAAATCGGGGGTTAGGACTTTTTCTCCTCCGCGAGCGAAGTTGCGGGCGCCATCTAGTTGAAGATATTTTCAGATATATGAGTGAAACGGACTTTTTTGAGGTCACTGAATCGAAAAATATTGTCTTTTGTATGTGTCGTGGCTTCATCACGCCAAAAATAGCTAAACGAATTTCAACTATTTTTGGCATACGGATAGCTGGACATCCACAGATGGTTAGAGGATACTTTTTAGCCCACTATACCGGAGCAAAAAAGAGAGTATGACTATCTCTTTTCCGCGAACGAAGCTACGGGCACCTTCTTTAATATTCTATCTAGCTATCTATCAGCCACAGACGTCCACTGCTGAACATAGGCCTCCCCTATAGCTTGCCACAAGGTGCGATCCTGTGCAGACCACATCCACCGACTCCCCTTGACCCTTACGGGGTCATTCGTCCATCTAGTTTTTAATATTATAAACGTAAAAATCGGTTACTTTGCTACCGTACTCGTATTTTATAACCCTCAACATTGTTTCAACATTTCATTGCTCACAATCAGCTGAGTGTGTATCATCGTTCATATGCTCGGGAAAGGAGAATTTAATTCAATTTTCGTTTCGCCGAGTCATACAAACTTGCATTTCGCTGAATTGCTTGAATAGGACATGAGCAAAAGCATAAAACGGCGCTTAAGGAAAGTTACAATGTAGAACCATTATGTAAATTGTGATAAAATCTATAATAAACTTTATTAGAGTGTTTGATTCAAGGCTCGGAACCGGAATTTATAAGTCTTCTAAAATACACGCTATTTCTGGAATGTTTCTTAACTGTACTTCTCCTTAGAAGACAAATTTTTGGAAATACGTGATTCAAGTTCTAGAATTTTAATAAATTACAAATTCGCCAGCAGAGGAGAAAAAAATCATACCCTCTTTTTTTCTTCAGCGTAGTCGAGTAAAAAGTATCCTATAACCGTCTGTAGATGACCAGCTAGCTATACCCGTGTTCAAAAATCGTTGACATCCATTCAGCCGTTTCGACGTCATGAACCCACAAATAATAGAAAATAAAAAAAGTAGCACTTAATATTTTCTTCTGTTTCCGCGATTATTACTCATTTAAATAAAACAATTTAACTGATTATATCGCGTATATTATCTTATTTGATCATCACCATCACATCGACATCCGTCCACCCATGACCATGGAAAGCTGAAAAGCTTTCGAAACGTCGGGAACTCAAATGAGATAATATACGCGATACAATCCGTTAAATTGTTATACATATTTAAAAGAATCATTAATTTTTTTTTATATATTTTTTTAATTACATTTAAGATTTACAACTTTATAATATTACAGATACAAAAATCTCGTAATTGAACGAAAAAAACTTAAAAACATTTTTTTTCTTCAGCGTAGTCGAATAAAAACAATAATAAAAAGGATCCTATAACCAGCTCCCCGTGTACCAAAAATAGTTTAAATCTGTTTAGCCATTTTGATGTGATGAAGCCACAACAAAGAACACATACGAACATACAAAAATAAAAAATTATCATTTTTCTATTTAGTGACCTTCAAATATTCCGTATCACTTTTTGTTATATTTTCAATGTACAGACATTTCATGTTAACAACTTTATAACAGCATAGATGTGTGCGGAATTGCGAGAAGGAAGTAGGTATATGCACGTCAGCGAGTGCTGTAAAAAGGCTTTTAACCGAATGCATCATAAAAAAGCTATTAGCAAATTGGTTCGACTAGCGATTAATGAACTCGGCCGTAATGGGGAATACGGTTGGATATTTGACGACTTGCCATAACCGATGCTATGTTATAGGCATTTAGGTGAAGAGAGTAGAGTTCGTAGCACGAGTATTCTGCAGTAACGTACATATTGTTACGTACTAGGAACGTGGGATCGTGATTGAAAAGCACTTTTAAACCGATATACAAGAGTAGGATTTATTTCCACACAGACACTTTACGTTAACAGACTTAAAACATTTAAATAAAACAATTTAGAAGAAGAAGAAGAAGAAGAAGATACATTTATTTTGTAAACAACAACAAAAATTGCAGTACATTGGAAAAGTGACATGTATAGACTTAACCTAGACTTAAAGCTAAACCTAGGAGCTATAATCAATCATATTTGTGTTTACAAAAATGGAGTCCACTCAGCATATGTCAGAGCACTCATGAGTGCCATGACGCTGATCTTCCGTGGATCCAGAACAGGTCATGTGTGAGACAGCGTGCTGTGTATGTACGCTGTGTACCTACTCATTTATGTGCGTGCCTGTGTGAATGGCATATATGTATAAAGATAAATACATTAAATTAAATTAATATGGACAAAATAAACACAATAACCATGATATATATATGTACTTACACCAGCCTATCTTTAAGAAGCATTATCTATACTACGAGTATACTATCATATTATAGATGCGAAAGTGTGTCTGTCTGTCTGTCTGTCTGTTACCTTTTCACGCTTAAACCGCTGAACCGACTTGGATGAAATTTAATATGGAGATATTTTGAGTCCCGGGGAAGGACGTAGGCCACTTTTTATCCCGGAAAAATACCCTTACCCGCGATAAACGAATTTAAGGCGGACGAAGTCGCGGGCAGAAGCTAGTATTATATAAGTTGCAATCAGCCCTTAACTTTACGGTCGTGACAAATTCAGCAAGGCTATCCCCCCGCACACATTTGTTGCGCCAGAAGATACTGCTTTAAACGTTTTTAAAAAACAAACAGTGTAGGGGCTTTTCTGATCGGTGGTGGAAGATTGTTCCAGCATTTCGTAGCAGCATACCGAAAACTGCCACGAAACGCCGCCGTACCGTGTCGCGGGCATACGAGCCGGAGCGCCTGTCTTTCGTGCGCGCGTGAAAATATTAACTTAGAGAAGAGATATGGAGGTTGTCGTTCCCTAATCACTTCAAACAAGAGTGAAGCCAAGTGATATGCTCGACGAGCTTCCATCTTAAGTAACGGATTATATCGCGTATATTATCTTATTTTAGTTCCCGACGTTTCGAAAGCTTTTCAGATTTCCATACCTTAATTTCCGAACGGTGTAAAAATATCTAATCTGTTAAAAAGTAGTTTAATAGTCTTTGTTTTTTTTTTAAATATTATAATTAGTAATGAGGTAGCCTGGGATTTTTTCTTTGCAGCGTTTCTTTTCTCCTCAGTACGCCTCATTTGTGAAATGCTGCTTGGTAAATCGTTAAAATAAAATAATAAAGCCCTTCTGGCACATGTGTCTACACTGTCATGTATGTACACCTTTATTTGTTTTTTCAAAGTGGGTAGTTTGCACAAATTGTAACTTTGACAGAGGAAAATATATCTTTTCACAGTCCACCCGTGACCATGGAAAGCTGAAAAGCTTCCGAAACGTCGGGAACTCAAATGAGATAAAATAAGCGATATAATCCGTTAAATTGTTTTATTTCAACTATTACGAGTAAAACACTTTTCACTTATTTCACACTTGAATTTAACTCTCCAGTCGCAGTTGCTCCTTTCCGATGTTATCACTTCGGTTATCCAAAGTAAACTGATCCTCGGCAATCAATCAATCCGGTTGTCTTCGCCAAATCGGCTGATGTGGTGGAGGCTATTAAGGGCAGTGCCCTTTTTGGCGGACTCATCTCCACCCGGTACAAAGGGTGGGTCTTCTGAATAGCGTGTGTTAGGCTGGCGTCGGGTAAGGCTGCAGGGGGAGGCTGCGGTTCTGGTCTGGTGACTGGAACTGTTGGCCTTTCTGCGGCTTTATCTGTAGGTTGTTATTGCTGCTGTTGTAGTGGTTGTTGTTGCCGCGACTGTAGCTGCTTGCGGCGACAATTGATGGTCTGTCTGCGGCGTTGTGGATGTTGGCCTGTCTGCGGCGTTGTTGATGTTGTCCTGTCTGCGGCGTTGTGGACGTTGTCCCGTCTGCAGCGTTGTGGGAACCTGGGCGAGCAGGGTACTGTGATCCTCGGTGCGGCGCGTTGCGCATATTTATTCTGACTTGGGGTCATCTCGAACGTTCGAGTCACAAGAACAAGTCATTCTATAGGTACCTACTACCTAGTAGATACAAGATTGATCGGGAACCTTGCGACTGCCGTCTTGCTCACTCTTTTCCCGAATGTTCGGCGTACTGCTATCATTGTCTTGATAATGTGTCTCTGTCACACCCTTTTGGAATGTTATCAGTATAGCTGTCTCTTTTTTATCATGCTAACCCTTTCACTCCCATTGAAAATTTCGTGATATACTGAAATGGACTTCAAAGAGCCATAAGGGGTCCTGAAATCGCTTGACAACATAACCTGAAAACGGGTTTTCAGGTTATGTTGTCATCTCATAGAAGGTGGCCTGAAACGGACTGAGAACAGGTTTCAGGCGCTTGAAAACAGCGGTAATATGGGTGAAATTTTGATAAACTGGTATGTGATAGATCCCCTCTGAAACGGCCTTTAACGGTATCTCAGCCTGCTGAAAACGCCTCCAAGGCACAGAAAAACACGATCAAAGTTTTGCACCTAAGCCTTGTGTAACGATTTATACACACTGCAAAGTTATTACAAATTAACAAGAACTAGAATATGTCCGCCACTTCACTCGCGGAAGAGGAAAAAGTCATAAAAACCCTTTTTTTTACTTAAACTTACATAGTCGGCTAAAAAGTCTAGAAATATATTTTGTGATTTTTGTACGTACTGTCTTCTCGGCTTTATCACGGATATTGACGTATTTCACTTATTTTTCGTACAATGATAGCTGGACATCCGAGGACAGGATACTTTTTACCCGACTACACTGAATGCAAGAAATATGGTTATAACTCTTTCTCCTTCACTACAACTATAGGGTGATACGAGTACAAATATCTGCAATTTGGCAACCTCAAATAAGTTCACCTAATGACAATTTCAGAACAGTACCGTCAACTGGGGTTACTTTGATCAGCGGGGTAACATTGATGACTATTTTTTAATCCATAATAAATTTGCTTGTAACACATTTATGAGATTTTATTGTTAAGGTTGGCAACCTTGTTAAAAAACATCGTTGACGCGTTCGGAAATACACTCCTTATAGTTTAAAAATTAATGATAAATTTTACCCCGTTGATCAAAGTAACCACAGTTTACCGGTACCTACTGTGAAAACAAAATTACAGCTTTCTCATAATATCCCCCACATTTCAGACAGGACTAATTAATTCGCAATATCGGTGTCGTTACATCGACGGAGGTTAATGAGGGTCCTAATCAGGTATCCCGATAGGAAAATTGGACGTAGTTAACGTAAGTTAGCAAAGTTAACGAACCGTCCAAATCCAAATCTCATGGACCTTTTGGTATAGTACTTACGTATAATTTGTTTAAGTATTGTGAAGGTATTAATCCTTTACGATAGTATACGACACAGACAGGTCGTATTCAAAAGTAGTATGTATTTAAATTTATTTAAACTAAGAGCGACAGCTGTCTCGTACCATCTTTATGTCATTAGGATCTTACTCTTTAAGTAACATTCTTGCCGTGAACATAGTTAAACTCTGTCCGCCTTTGTTTATTTCCACCTCTGAGTTACACAGCCCTTACAGTATTATGTAATTTTCACGTATGTGAGACTATTGAAGACCGGTTTAGCTCAGTGGGAGTAACGTTGCCTGCGAAGCTGAAGGTCCAGGGTTCGAATCTCGGTAAAGGCAAATATTTTGTGTAAATGAGCTTAAATATTTGTTACTGAGTCTTGGATGTTTTCTATGTATATAAGTAAATATTATCTATTAAATATATCGTCGTCATAACACAAGCCGTATTCAGCTTACCATGGAACTAGTTCGATTTGTGTAAAAATTGTCTTGTAATATTTATTTATAATTTAATACCCAATGTCACGATACTCTGTTCATTATTAACGGTCTTAAATTATTTATTGAAAACCGCGAAATAATCTCTTCGTTAGATGTGACAATAAATTGTGCTCTCATGCAGATTCCACAAAAAAATATGCATGCAAATACAACAAACCACCACCAGACAGTATAATCCTCGACACGTGTTTCACCTCTCTACTAGGCTTCATCGGAAGATGCAGAGATGTTGACGGTCCGGCGTCCACCCGAGAACTTCTCGTAACTAGTGTCGAAGTGTGACAGTCTGGTGGTGGTTTGTTGTATTTGCAAGCGTATGTTTTGTGGAAACTGCATGAAAATATGCGCATGTGAGCACAATTTATTGTCACATCTAACCAAGACACAAGTTCGCGGAACAGCAAAGGAACTATATTACATTAATCTAATATGGAATTCCGCAAAGTAACGCCTGAATCTATCAATTATTTATTAACTGATTACGTGTACCGAATAGTTAACATTGGTAGGCGCAATTAGCCGTCAAAAACTATCAAAGTTTGATAAAATTGGTCCTAAACAAATGCATATCCATACTGATATTATAAATGCGAAAGTGTGCCTGTCTCTCTGTCTGTCTGTTACCTCTTCACGGTAAAACCACTGAATCGATTTGGATGAAATTTGGTATGGAGATAGTTTGAGTCCCGGGGAAGGACATAGGCTACTTTTTATCCCGGAAAAATACCTTTATCCGCGGTTAACGAATTTAAGGCGGACGAAGTCGCGGGCAGAAGCTAGTTTCAAATAAATCTCTGTCGCAGTATTGTATAAAAAAAAATGTCGTTATCATGTGTCCTTCACGCACAGGGCAACGTCGGGGTCCACTCATGTCTCATGACTGGAGTGGACCGAAACATGTCGAGCAGTACTCAGCTTTTACGACGTGAGTACCCGCTAATGTAATTTAAATATTATCGTGTTATGTTTGACGGGTTAACAAAAACGGACCCTTTACAGTTTCGCCATGTCAGTCCGTATGTCACAGGCATTTTACTCATAAACGACTGCATGTATATTGCTGAGATTTGGAGTATAGGTCTCTTGTATAAGCTACTACTTAGTTAAGCAGTTAAATAACAAAAATAAATATTTCTAGGGGTACTCCATACATGTGACCGAAGCTGAATTTTTTTTTGGAAAAATCAACGTGTGGCACATATTATACAGCTGTACTAAAAAAAATTTGAGGTTTCTAAAAAAAAATGATTTCGTAAATATATTCGATCTAATTCGATCCAAAAGTTGTATAAATTGAACTCGAAATAACCCTTTATTATGACGGTGCTACGAGTAGGTAACAAGTATGCTCAGTGGGCCAGGAATACTAATTGAAGTATAATATTTGTATTCGGCTAATTACAAGCATTACGTGATATGAATACTCGACACAGTATCACGAGTTGTGATAACGAATAAAAATCGATGATGAAATCTGGTCAGCCATACGATAAGCTTACAAAACCACCACTACTAAAAAACTAATAAGATTTATATCGAATTTCCTTTTTCCGATTGTCGAAATTCCGAATTTTATATGTCCGTTGTATTAAAATATCGATTATTGAAAAGCACGAAATTTTGTTTACCGAATATCAAAACTCCGAATGTTTAATATTCCGATGTCTATAACCCCGAAGAATCAACAGCCCGACGTTTTTTTACCCCGAAAAATAATAATCCGAATTTTAATTATCCGAAATGAATAATTCGGAATTTTGACGTTCGGAAAAATAAAGTTTGTGATTTTTAATAATCGGAATTTTGACATTCGGTAATATTATAAAGTTCGTGATTTTTATCAATCGTAATAAAAACCGAAATGTTTAGGTTAGGTTAGGTTTGTATTGTGTGGTTGTTATGTATAGCCGAGCGAGCGAAGCAAGCGTAGCGTCAAAATGCTTGCTTGCATGTACACAATTGACTATTGAACATGCGCCAAAAACCGAAAACTGTAGGTTCGGTTATGCCGATGTTTCGGACTTTCGTTTAATCTGTTTTGTATTCGAAATATTGAAATTCGGCATTTTAGTATTCGGAATTCGTACTTTTGATATTTCGGATTATTATTCAGTCGGACTTTTTATTGTTCGGTGTATTGAAATTCGGAATTTTCAAAACGTTTACATTTCCAAACGTTAGACATTTTTAAATTTAGGATTTATAAAAATCGGATTTATGATATATCGGAATTGTCATATTCGGATTTTTGATCTATTCGGAATTATAAGAATCGGGTATTGTAAAATTCGTGATTCTGAATATCGGAATTAAATATTTCGTATTTATGTAGTGTACCCGTGCTTCACACTATCCCGATAGTTGGTACTTTCAACCTTAATTCATATTGCAATAAGACAATAGAGTGCCATTTTTTTTAATTACTGTGTCAAATATTGGAGACCATTATAGTGTTTCAGTTTTTGTTTTGGCCTTTCCACTTAAACGGTTTGTACATAAACTTGTATAGCCACTAGCCAGATTAACTTTCACAAAAACAGTTACATTTTCTTTTATATTATAAATAATACTATCATTACTTTTTTTTATATCTAAGTTTTTATTTGTTATAACTAAGTTTCCATCTAGTATATAAGTATATTTTGTTTGTCAAAAAAATCACCAATAAATAAACATTAAAAATGTTAGTAAGAAAATTGAAAAAATTAAAGTATGCGAACTTTTTTAGAACAGGAACCTTAATATATGTATTAAAAATGACGATTTATAAAATTAAAGAACTGTTAAATTATTTATTTATGTACCATATATATACAATACATAACACTGAACTTTGCAAATAGCACTTACTTGAAATAAAATATTATACTCTAAAATTAACCAACGAAACTTCTCATTACTTAATTTAACAACAACACAATATTACTTTTTTATAGTTCATCTTTCCATTCTTTTTCTGGAAAAAAGTCCTGACGCAATTCATCCCAGAACTTGATTCTCTTCTCCTCTGGAATGTTGACCATCTTGATTTTGGGTCCTAAATTTAAAGCCCTAAGAGGAAACTCGTCTACAAATGGATCCCAACTCAGGCTGCCCAGGAGAGCGTCGTCATCGCGAGGTGACGGGTTTCTGAAAAAAACGTGTTTCTTTAAATCTTCAATGTCTGATAAATCACATACCAGATATCGTTCATAAAGAAATGACATCGGTAAAACACGGAAACTGGACAAATCCTAAAGTGTCGGTCATTTATCGTATTAAATATTCGACATTAGTTTTCTTTTACTTTGGCCATTGACTAATAAAGTTTTAAATTAAAAGACAATCACTACATTCTGAAAAAATCATCTCAGAATAAACAAAATAGCAGTCTACACGGGCGAAGCCGCAGATAATCCTAAAGAGTTAGATAATGAAAAAAAATATATTTTTTTCTACCTTGGCATTTTTTCTGCCGTGATTACGTCACGTTACCAATACCTAAGTCAAACGTAATTACTGTAAAAGTGGATATAGTAAAGAGCGGCTCCAACCCTTTTGCCCTTACCCGTATTTGACGAAATTCGTCCACAGCCTAGCGATTTTCTTAATGAAGTGCCTTTCATTAGAGCCCTCACCGCTATTGTATACCTCGTTTGTCGATTTACATCTGAATAAGTAGCAGATTTCATCGCCGAACGTCGCTCCCGACAAATTTAAGTTCCCCACCGATGAACTCCAGCCCGCGTTGAGCGCGCCCTTGTACGAGAACCGGTATAAGTAAAGTTTGCTACACGACACTCCAGCGTGTAATCTCGCTTGCCGAATCAAAGGATAAATAACTTGGTCTGACACGTATTTCGCGTACCGCCGCAAACTTCGCTCCCCGATCGTTCCGTTCAGGAAATAAAACTCCATTATTTTTCTAAGGATCCTTCTGTATCTCTTAGAGCCGTATTCATCCACCGCCCCTTCGAACGGCAACAAATATTGGAAATTGTAATTTAAATACTTCAGAACCTTTCTGTTCTTCACTAAGCCTTTCAATTTGTAAAGGGATTCCAAGTTCGTGTACCCTATCATTACTTCGGCGATATTATTCGTCATACGGCTTTTATATACTTCTAGCGGGGGCTTATGCGCAAACGCGTGCTTCTTTGTTCTCTCTACTGTGGGCCCAAAGGAATTGATTAGTCTCTGATAGTCTCTAACTTCGGTGCTATCAAAGAGATCTTTAGATACAAATAGCAACTCCTGGACTGACACAGTAGCGAGAAGTTCATAAAGTTTAGTGCGGTTAAATTTGTCAAACGGTCCGTTTAGATTCCAGTATAACTTGTTTGCAATTTCGAAGCTGTAGCTCCTGTAATCGGCGGGTGAAAGTGCGCTGCCGCTTTGAATAATCACTCGCCTATATAAATCGTCGGCCGCATTTGATATAAGAAGAGACGCCACCAATGTGGCCCCTCTCCCCCATCCGAATACAGTTACCGCAGCTGGGTCTCCATTAAAAGTGCTAATGTTGTCTCGTACCCATTTTAGAGCTGTTAGGATATCTTTAATTCCCATATTACCAGAAGCAAATTCATCTTCCGTGTTCAAGAATCCTAATATGTGCGTCCGGTAAGAGACCGAGACTACTACGACTTCTTCGTCGAGGAGAGAGTCTGGTCTGTGCGAACCAGTCTCTTGGATCCACACCATTACCGGGAAGCTGCAGGACTGGTTCGAGGAGAGCGGCATATACACGTTGAGGTGTAGACAATCCTCGTCGAACGTGGTAGAACACGTCTCTTCATAAAAATTACTGTAGTCACAGTGGCTACATTCGAACGCGACTGGCAAAGTTGTTGGCGGCTGAAATATGATAAATTGGTGAAAACAAATGTTTCAATAGTTACGAGTATATAGTAATTAAATTACACTAGGTAAGTAATTAAATTATTTAAATTGAAACCTGCCATTACCTTTATATTTAAACAATCACTGTCTTGTTCTATGCGATTAATAATTTAAATCATGTGGAAAATAGACATGTAAGCATACATATTGCCGAACTCAAATCTACTTAATCAGGCTAAATCGCTAATAAGTTTTTGATAGACTGAAATTAGTTTGGTGACAAATTTCAAGCCTACCGAAACAACCTGCAGTTTGATATTGATTAAATAATCTTATTTTTAGATACGGGTCTATTTAAAATGTATGAGCTGTAAACCCACCTTAAATCTCAATAAGCCGACCGGCGGCGCTGCGTAGGGTATCCTCCAAAACGCCGCAAACGGCTTACTCCCAAACAAAGTTACTAATTTTCTTCCAATGATCATAACTCCGTCTGATTTTAAATTCACAGTGTCCTCACAACTCCATGAGAACATGGAAAACAAATTTAAATACAAAACGAGTTTGACAAAAGTTATTATACAAATAGAAAATAACATTTTCACAAAATAGCAGCATGTTTGAACCATTGAATTGATATGCTGCACAGTGCCCAAGCGCCGAGGGAAAGACACGTATTGTAAACTATAATTAAACCGTGAAGATGTTTAATAAATATTGTACGAAACAGTTGTAGATTGTAGAACAAAATTTTTGTGCAAGTTGCCCTTATCAATTTTATGTCTTAAAGGTTAAATACACATCTCTAATACATTACTTAGTCATAATGACCCATGGAGGACCCATGCCCAAAAATAATGTACGTACGTAACCTACATGTAGTGTATAATAGTTTTCCTTCGTATTTTCACACAGAAAAATCTGTATTTTTTTTCTGACAATAAGAAGGCTTATTCCTACCTATAAACAAAATTTCAAGATTTTTGAAAATTTTCATCCATCCCCCATTCTGCCCTCCTTATGAAGAGTGCAGTACCTCGATTAATCAAGTTTTGGAGAAAAGGCGGTTTAAAAATTGTTTTTTTTTTAAAGCGTATCTCATAGACTATTATAGAGACAAACATAAATCTTACATCAAAATAATCGTTAACGTTTACAGAATGTGTATGTATTACTGAAAACATAAATATTCTAGTTGAGAAAAAAATACGAAAACGCAATAATTATTAGGTATACTATAGAATTTGTCATAACTATCCCTAACCATAACTGCAGGAAGTACCCGTTTTGCTGCACTTATGATTACAAAAACGCACTTACTGCAGTTATCGCTACGGAATAATTGAATAATGTGTTGGGTTTGCGTAAGTATAAACGTAGTAACTAATTATTTAAGTCACTTCAATGTTGAGAACATAATGTTTATAATACATATAATAATAATAAGATTAGATTAAAAATAAATAAGTGTATAATAATAATAATAATTTCTTTATTTCAGGCCGCTTTGCCCATAGCTTGTTAGTTACATATACACAGACATATATAATTAATGCAAATAATATAAAATAAAAGAAACAAACACATAACATTCACAAAAGTTTAAGTTAATACTTTCACAACTTAAAACAATATGTATTCAATACAGTAATCAATTCTTAGCACAACTAAATGAACATATACCCTGTGAATAAATAAATAAACGACCCTTAACTAATACATAGTACGATATAATATAGGTACCTATACAATAAGGGAAGTAAATACAAAGATACCTAAGGGCCAAAACGCAGTTACGATATACGACGCGACATCGTGCCACGACGCGACGTCGTGAGATTGAAAATAGTATATAATTTTAAATCTTGTTTCATTAATATAAAGTCTTACTTCGCATCGTGGCACGCTGTCGCGTCGTACCACGATGTGATGTCATGTCTTGTAATCATGTTTTGGCCCTAAGGGCTGAAAAAGGTAACACAGATGTATATAAATACATATATGCATATAAAACATATTTTCAACGCTATGTAGGATGAGTATCACGTTCGTCCTTCCGTGAACGTAGCACCACTGCAGTGAAGTATCGTAATTCGTAACAGGTACCTTCTGGCACTAGTAAAGGTGCTTTAAACATACTCACGTAACAAGTACCACGTTAGGCAAGTATCTCATAAACGTTTATATACAGCTAATTTAAGTATCTAGAGCTACCCAGTATAATAGGATGGGTCAAAAAATATACACAGCAGTACCTAGCAGCAAATAACAAATCATAAGTGAATGCAAACTTGTGAATCATGATTGTGAATGACTAGCTTTTGCCTACGATTCCATCCGCACAGACTCGTTATCTTGTTTCCCGGTTGAACTAATCCATTTAAATTATTTGATTTGAATGTGTGACAATCGCGGAAACCGAAGACAATAATTATCCATCTATCCTTGCATCCATTCATATCTACGTACATTAGTACGAATTTTTTCATCTATAATATTAGTAGGATAGAATTGAAACAACATTGATAATATTGGAGGAACACTCGAATAGCTTGGTTTATAGTTACGGAAAAAGTCTAACTAGCTAAAAGATGGTACGTAATTCGAACAAAATATAACATTAAACACGGGTACATGTATAGAATTTTATATAATCGTAGTCACACTTACTTTTAAAAAAAAAACTAGATCAAACACGGGTGGTCCCGGCTTGAACATTTACACCGCACTGATTGGCCTCTGCTACCGTACCCGCGCCAACCATTTGATTCGCAAAAAAATGTCCTTTCTCCTAGATAAAAGTGCAGTAACTTTGACATTTTGCACTATATAGTTAAAAATATTACAAAAGTGTAAATATATTTTCTAAACATAACCGCAGTAAATATCATTTAATGCAGTAATGACTAATAAGCAATAATATTAAACAACGTTTCTCCCAATTATAAGTACAGTGACTATACTTCCTGCACTTTTGAATAGTTTGCTGAATAATGCCAAAAGTGGAGTCTCCCACTGATAAGTGCAGTAAATATATATAACTATATATAACTTTAAACAAAAATATACTGAACTGTAACAAAATTATTCCAAAAATTTGTGCAGTATCTAAACTTACTGCACTTATGCTTTGTAAACTTTATCCAGAATTCGAAGTTACTTCAGTTATCGTTAGTGAAAAGTCAGGTTCCTGACAACTTTTACATAGCATGTCCAAGACGAAATCTTAGAGCTCATCTTGCTGATTCCGGATGCGTATCTAACTCAATTTTGACAAAAACCCGAGTTACTGTACTCTTCATAAGGAGGGCAGCATTATGCACGATATCTGTACCAAGGTAAAGCCGCGGGCGTTTCAAACAAATACGATGACAAATATAGTATAATTTGAGGGATGTATTTAAAACGTAACCTTAACTTAAAGTTCTCATTTAAAGTTTTATCATCGCATTTGTGAATATTTCGTAACACAAAAGTACCGGCGGCTAAAACATCCGCTGCCTTAACCATCAACACTACAGGCATTTGGAAACAAAAGTATCTATACTTTAAGAAGTTGTGTCCGGCCATGGATAATACGAGATCGTTTCGTTGATTGACTTCGTCAAATGATACAAAATATAGTGATCTAGATAAAACATATTTACAGATATTTTGTGCTGATTTTGTATTTATCTGCGGCGTGGTTTTAAGGCTTTGTTAGCCAGAATGGGCAAAACGAAAGACAATAATAACCAAAAATAAGTCGGTCACGGCGTCTAAACGAGTTAACCGCGATTATTTTAGGAAGGTAAATGTCCCAGTGCCTAACACTATCCGTTTAGCTGGTGAAGGTGCCAGCCTTAATTTAGAGGTGACAAACAGGGTGTCCATTATTGGAATTAAGCCGGCAAGCATCGGGATATTTACCTTAATTATGCTTGGACAGCAATACAGATTACTAAACTACAACCACACGACAACGCAGCGGCAAAATGTGGTCCGTGTGAATAGAAATATTTATTTTCGTATTAATTATCACCCGACCTAAATTATCACCCGACCACGTGGTTTTCGTTGTCGTGTGGCTGTGGTAGAAGTGTGGTTGTGGTACGTCTGAATAGACCCTAACGGTTGGCTAAGACTTGTAAAAGTGCCTTTGATGCCTACTTACAGAATAGAGACTATTATTTCACTACGTCACGGTAAACTTTCATATACCCAGTCGATAATCAACATTAAGTATATGATATTGCATGTGTAATGTAGTATCAATTGTTTAATTTTTCTAGTTTTTTTGACAGGTTTAATCAAAGTGT
The DNA here is from genome assembly GCA_905404275.2 of Hedya salicella. Lineage (NCBI taxonomy): Eukaryota > Metazoa > Arthropoda > Insecta > Lepidoptera > Tortricidae > Hedya > Hedya salicella. The sequence continues at coordinate 6,822,466 of FR990112.1, read as the reverse complement.
GTGTGTGTGTGTGTGTGTGTGTTTGTGTGAGAACGACCCCCGAAAGCGCAGCGGGCAAGGTTTTGAGGACATTGTTGAAATATGTGGAATAAAACAGCTTCAGCGGGATACCTTATGCAGCATCACCTGTTCATAGTTTCAGATTTATTCTAGTCTTGTTTTGTTTGAAAAATCTTAGCACAGTTATTTTTAGTAGCTTTCAGTTGCTTACGTATTATTGCCAGGTTTTCTCAGATAAACATTACAATTTCAATGACTATATATTTTTGATTGTTAAATCTGCAATGCCTATGTATATTTATTTTTGAACCCTTGAAAATGCTCAATATTCATGAACTCGACTGTACAATATTTGCATACATATTATTATCTTATTACAGGCTCCACAGCCAGTTGATCCATGGATAGGACTTCTAAACGACACTAAAGACAAGTCACCCTGTTATCTATACAGCAATGATCTCGAAAAAGGTCAACCCTTCAGTATTTACGGCGCCGAAGATTGTCTGTACCTCGACGTTTTCACGCCCGCCTTAGACCAAATCAAGCGTTCCATTATTGTATGCCTACACAATTTCCAATTCAGGTATTCACATAATAAAATGGATTACCGCCCCGATTTCTTCATCAAGGAAGACGTTGGGATTGTAACAATAAATCATCGCTTGTCTTTGTTCGGATTCCTCTCACTGGGATATTTTGCCGGGAAATGCGGGATTGAAAGACATCGTCGCGGGCTTGGAGAGGGTAAAAAATAACGCAATGTACTTCGGGGGTGATCCTAAATGAATTACATTGATGGGATCGCAGGGAAGTGCTGCCGCGGCCGACCTCCTCATACACTCACGATCTAACGAATTATTCAATTCGGCCATTTTGCAGAGCGGCACCTCGTGGATGTATCTACAGGAAAATAAGCGGGATTCTGGCTCTCCGAGCTGTCAGGAAAAAGCACAACTAGCTACAAGTGCCTTTTAGCCGAACTCCATGAAATTTCCCCTGAGACTCTACTAGTTGACGAAATTGCTGCCAATCTCAAAGATTACACAAAGGAGTAGGTATCAAAGAAGTGCGCTTGCATTCTAACCTATAGTGGAAGCTCATTCGAATGGTCTAGTGAGCGAATACCCCGAACGAGTCGATAAAACAAGCTTGTCTGTTTTGATTGGATTCCAACTCTCGAAGGGGTTTGGAAGCATCTCCGCAGTATCTCATAGAGCTCATGTACCTACTTTAGAGCTCTATCAAGAAACACGCTCGCGCGGTACTGAGATCTTTTCCCGCGCGGGCAGCCGAATGTTTATACAACTATACACTATTATACAACAATAATGAATATATGAATAACTATACACTATTATACAACAAAAATGTTAATTTAGCTTTGATTTTTTTACTGAATTGTTTTGTTAAAATATGAACTTTATTGTAATGTACAATGAATAATTCAACGATAGTGAGAAAATCCTTGTGTTTTCAGTAAGATTTTATTAAAAAATATGCTATAATAAGAACGATCTACATAATATTTTCTTCTGTTTCCGCGATTATTACTCATTGAAATAAAACAATCCACCCGTAACCATGGAAAGCTGAAAAGCTTCCGAAAGGTCGGGAACTCAAATGAGACAATATACGCAATATAATCCGTTAAATTGTTTTATTTCAACGATCTACATTCTGTATATGTACAAAACAACGAAAATTTGAAGCCGTTGTGTAAAATAAAGTTAATTTCGATTGTGAAAAAATATTTACACAAGCAAGTTTTATTAAATCACATCATAAAGTTTAAATGGCTCAAACTTATGACATCGGGCGCTATTCAGAAAACTAGTGTCGGTAATCGGATTAAAGTAAATACTTAAAATCTGCAGTGCTTCTAAAATCAGAAGCCGCTACTTACAAAATAAGGAATTAACTTATGCAAATAACTAATCAGAATTGTTGATATTTTTTCTGTTTCTTAGAAATATAACATCAAAAATCTGTTTCTGACGCTTTGTTTTTACCAAAAAAAATTTTAAATAAAAAAAGAACCGACTTCAAAATAAACTAAAAAGCCAAAAAGAATGTTTTATATACGGTACGGATCACATTTGAATCACCTTTTGAAGTCGGATTTTTATTTTTTGCCTTTTAGTGATGGATTTTAGTGATATAAAGTATTTTTAACCGACTTCCAAAAAAAGGAAGAGGTTCTCAATTCGACGGAATGTTTTTTTTTTTATCGATGTTCACCGATTACTCAGAGACTATTTGACCGATTTCAAAATTTTTTTTTTGGTTTTATATAAGGTACTTTTTAGTTGGTCCCATTTAATTTTGGTGAAGATTTGATGATGGAATCCATGAGGAATTGAAGGAACTCCTCAAATATTGTAGGCATACGTATAGCGATTTTGGTATTATAAGAAACATAATAAGCATTTGCATTCAGAAAGTGTAAATTGGTGAAGTGGAACTGATGCAGAAGACCACAGAATGCCATCGTAACTCCTCAATGATAAATGATTTACGGGTGGCGACAAAATATCTTGATTAATTTAGCTAAGCAACTTCATAGTCACAAATTTAAATGTTCCTGATGAGAATGGTACCATCGAATTGATTTGATGATGGAGCCGGAAGGTAGGCACCAGATCTATGTAATAAAATAATGTACCCTAGCCGTGTTTGGGCTTGTTCGAATCGTCACGAGATACACTTTTAAGTAACGATTAACTAAAAAGTGTAAAATAAATAAACTTTTAAACAAAAAAATAAAACCGACCCCAAAAAAAACTAAAAATTAAAAATAACGCCGTAATTCAGTTTCTTCAAATTACTTACAAGTAACCGTTTGTATACTCAATCTATACAGTATATACAATTAATGTTATTTTGGAGTCGGTGCCATCATGTCACAACTTACTAAAATCGTCAATTTTCAATATTTTACACATTCTTTATATGGCACCGACGCCAAAATAAGATTAATTGTATATACTGTATAGATTGAGTATACAAACGGTTACTTGCAAGTTATTTGAAGAAACTGAATTACGGCGTTATTTTTTACTTTTTAGTTTTTTTTCGAGTCGGTTTTATTTTTTAGAGCTCAGAATGGGAACATTGAGGAGGATTTGATTGTAAATAAAAATCTAAAGTATAGAATTGGCTAGGTCAAAATGGTTAAGTCCAGTAGCTTGCTGGTTAAAAAAGAATACGACTAACAGAGTCAACTTACCCATAATATTTAAAGAATTATCTTGCAACTATTGACCGTTAATAAGGACTTGTACCTTCCATCATCAGCTCAGCACCATTAAATTATGACAAGCAGACGAAAATAACCGAATAGCTTTAAAAAAATACATACAAAACATTGTTAGTGCCTATAATATTTGAGGGTTTCTCTCGATTTCCCTGGGATCCCATCGTCAGATCCTGACTTGGTGATAAGGAGACTACCTCAGAGACACACTATAAAGAATATGACTAACATTCTTAACGTACCTACCTACATACATATGTATTTTTTAAGAATTATCCTGTAACTCTTAACCGTTAAGGAGTTCTCTAGTTCTCCACTATCAGCTCCACTTTGCTACTCTGATCTTAACTAACTTCTGCCTCTAAGCAAAATATGATAAAGAATTATATTGCGATTAGTGAATTAAATAACACTGGTTGTGAACCCTTATTAGTGACTGGTGGCTTGTACCTTCATCATCAGTTTCTCTTCCCCAAAAGATGATTTTCGAGTGTACATGCTTAAACTACTGTAATAAATGCCGAAATCGCCATAGATGTGCTCATAAAATTCGAGGAATTCCCTCGATTCCTTATGGATCTCGGCATCAGATCTTCACCAAAATTTTATGGGACCAATTTTGATATACCTACTCATGAACAAAAAAATATTTTTCCAAATCGATGTGTATATGACGGAGTTCTGAGGTAACAAACATAAAAAAAAACCGAATTGAGAACCCCCTCCTTTTTTGAAGTCGGTTAAAAAATACGAAAGGGCTCTTAAGTTTCCTCGAGAAAGACTTTGCTGTTACCAAAGCGAGTCTATTTTATATTCAGTCCTTACAGCAGTTACTGCAATACTGAAAAATAAGTTACGAAATTCAACTTCAGTGACGGCAAAATTAAGATTAGTAGTTTTCCCGAATACGTGACTTACATAGGGAACGTGCTAACTACGTACGCCGAAAACGTTATGGTGGAGCAATACGTCATAATAATATATGTTCGAGTTCGGTGTTTTATTACCAATTTGACAATTACAGCGAATTGAGCGAGAATAAAAATAACTTATTGAGGATCTCGACGATACAAGGAGGTCAGAGGGGGCGTTGCGGGGGGGACGAGCTGTACTACCTATTTCTGTGCTAGATTAAAAGAGAAATACATGAAATACTACAAGCAATAAGCAGAGGAAAATTGTGTTTCGCGAAAATTACTGAGGATGTTTAATAATTTCGCAAAATACGGATAAACACCAGAATATTTCTTGCGTGAACTGAAGTTTACTGTTGCAGCTAGTTTATTATATTAATCATGTAACAACTTACATGTTAGATAAAGCAAGCGAACCGGACAAGCCCTCGAGGCTACACCTGTGTTTGTGTACGTTTGTGTGCTACGTACGGACCGGGTCCGAGAGAGAATATATTTAGTAGGAATTCATCAAAACCTATTCTAAAAGTTTGAGGACTTTTTGATAATAAGTATCGCGGAGATAAAATATTATTTATACGTATTATTCGTTTCTAAAAAGGGCTTTAAAATGTCCTGTTGTCCTTGCCTGTTGGTGAAACTTTATGAAACCGCCTTGCTATGTGTAGATATCATATATAATATTAATCCTGTATTAAGCACAAATCTGGCATGAATTTACACTCGAGAGCAAAAATTTCAGGTCGGTAAAATACCGTCATATTAGGTAATTAAAATCGTACAGAGTTGTACAGTTTTTTTAATTCCGTAATCATACTCTTTGTTAAAATGTCCATCTAAACTGTAAAAATAATAGTTGGAAAAATATAGCTATTAGGTATAAATGGAACTCGTAAAAACCTATGAAAAAAATTGTTAACGAATATTGCAAATGTCGTAAAATTTGGATATTTTTATTTCTATGATAATATCGCGGAAATTGCTAATACAGTTGGGTATTGCAAAGAATAGTATATTATGTAAATAAAACTAGTGTTAAATAATAATAAATAGTAGATTGTTTGACAAGGGGCTAAAATAAGCCATTATAACACGAAGTGATCATTTGGACGAGCTCACGAAGTAAGCGAGGACAAATATGTCTGAGTGTCATAATGGCGTTTAGCCACGCGTAAAACACTCTGCTTTTCATTTCGACTGCGATAAAATAAAAAAGACTTAACATTAAAATTGTATATTTCATGAAAAACTAAAGTACAGTTTGAGCAATTCTATCAGAAAGTTTGGCCATTCTGATCAGGTTGGTTTGATTGTTTTTAATTATTCGTAAGGAGCTGGCCGCAAGTTTTTTTTTCAGTGTCATAGAAATTTGTACGGCTTTCTTTTAAACCCTAGGGGCTGAATGTACTATTTTAGTCTCGCTTCGCCAAGCTAATATGACGTTCTTTTTAAGCAGGAGAAGTGAAAAATCTATTGCTGTTATTTAAATTAGAGTGTATTATTGTTACAGGAACCCAGAAGGCGACACCGTATTAGAAAACCTCAAATGGCCTCCTTACACTGAAACAAAAGAACACCTCCACATCGACAAACAATTGGAAGTGAGATGTAACTCAATCAATAACCGATTCCGATTCTGGGAGAGATTCCTCGAAAAGTGGGCGAACAGGGCCGGATCGCTTCCGAAGCGGCAAATAAAGACGGGCTCTGATTCAATTGTTTCATTACTTCGAGTCACTTTTGACTTTAAGGAAATCACTAAATTATGCCGCTTCGTTGTACTGGATACAACGCCAGGTGTCATTCGCTCGCGGTGCGTTAATAGTTAAAAGCAGTCGCAAATAATGCTCGGATGAATTTATGTTAGGTATGCAGTGACCGCGAGAGTTGGTGTAGTCATAAAGGTATTATTTCACTAAAGTTCCGTGACAAACATTTGTTCGTGAACATTTTATGTAGAGCTCAAATATCAACAAGCTGTATTGAAGTTCAGTCTCTCTTCGCATATCTTTACATGTCTACCAGTACTAGACAATCCGTTTAAATTATTTTATTTAAATGAAGCTTGCGTAGGGAACAGGGGGCAAGAACGATTATACACAATAATGTATACTACTATACATTTGTAACAACAACAACGAAAATATTGTACAGTCAAGTGTAGATATATGGGTGAACTAATCCTCCTCCAAAATATGCCCCATCATTCTTTTGTCAACGAAATAATGTTTTCGTTAATATTTACGAGAGCATTAATTGAATACATATTTTTGCATCAATATGCATCACGCAGTTTTTTAGTAAAATGCCTGTGACATACGGACGGATAGACGAACGGACATGACGAAACTATAAGGGTTGCGTTTTTGCTATTTTGGCTACGGAACCCTAAAAAGTGTAACGCACTATTTGAAGGTTACTGATTCGGCAACATGGATAGCTGAACATCCACAAGAGGGTATAAAATAGATTTTAACCACTTACGGTAAAGCAAAAAAAAACTAGGTAGTTGTTAGTGGTTGATTATAATAGTTGGGTGGAGCAGGCACTGATTCGCAGATCTGTCACTACCAGTAAGCCAAGTTTTAAACGTACAGTGTAGCACATTTGTACACGAACATGTTCGCCAACGGGTGTGATCCACCAAATCAAATGTGCCGTATAATATGCACGACAGCGCCGCATAGTGTCGTACACTGGTGGGCTTAAAGAATAGCAGAAGTGCGGTGAGTACAATCGGTGCATAATGCGAGGCGTCGAATATGCTCCGTAAAAACCCCAACAAATATCAGCATCATCATCATATCAGCCCAAGGATGCTCACTGCTGGACATAGGCCTCCACAAAGATTCCCACGACAACCAGTCGTGCGCCGCCCTCAACTCAAACGGCTTCCCCGCAAAACTTAGCTACAGTTATCCTGCATGCGCTGAGAGATATGGTGGTCATTAAGAATATCTAAATATAGGCAAATGAAAACTCCATAATGAATGAAATCGTGCGAGACGGCACCGATCTTAAGTTTTGTTTCCTAATCCCGTGCATAGTGTCAAGAACTTGATAAGTCGTCAGAAAAGTCTGAACAATATTAAACCATAAGACTCATGTCCTAAATTCAAATTTCTTTAAGTGTATATTTTGACTTATCTCTTTCTTCCCGCCGTGTACGGAATTTATCTATTGTTTTTACTGGATTTGCATCGTGTTACAAAACAAAAACAAATAAAGTTATAATGGAATAGATTTCATTAAATACCTACAAAACCCAGAATGCGTTCCATTTCACGTAAAATTATTATTAGTAACGACAAAAGGTATAAGTGAATAATTTATCATCTTATCAACAGAGGTAGCGTATTTTAATTGATATCGATTAGAACCGTTATCGTACATTTAGTAGATAAACACACAACAGTAACGGTAAAGCGAAAGATTAACGCACATGTATCTATAGGCCACGTCAGTTTTTAAACAACTAAATAATGATATCGTAACTAAAGACTCACAAATTTGAAACGGCTGTAACATGACACATAAAACATATCTATTTTATTGCTGTGCAATTTTATGTATCGTGAATAAAATTGAAGGAAACTTGATCGTAAAGACAAACTCGGGAAAGGTGGAGGGTAAGGAAGCGTCGTCAATATTGCAAGATGAGAAGTTCTATTCTTTTGCGGGCATACCATATGCTAAACCACCTGTCGGCAGCCTCAGATTTATGGTAAGTGAAAAAAGGCATTTACCTAAACACACTCCCCTAAAAAACAGTCCCTATCAGATTCACTCGCGAAAGTACTTTATTCTTGAAAAGGCTAAACATTAGCGTTTTATCTTCGGCGTTTATTTGTTTATAAAAAAATCGTATAAATATAGTTTGAGACCCTCGAAAGGACATAGGATAGTTTTTTTGGGGGTAGAGGTGTGTAAACGGAAATTTTCAGCCCTCACACGGGATTCAAACACGGGCAAAGTCATCGACAAATGAACGCTAGTAATATTAGAAGGTAATCTATACTATTATAAAGTTGTAAAAATGGGATGTCTATACATTGACGATAATATCAATAAAATGATTGTAACGGACTATTTGGAGGTTACTGAATCGATTTTTTAAATTTATGTTTATATGTGTCTGAGTCTGAGTGGCTTTATTACGCCAAATCGGCCAAACGGATTTAAACTATTTTGGTACGCGGATAGCTGAGTATCCACAGATGGTTGTAGGATACTTTTTCCCGACTACTTGGCTGCCTCTAAAAAGGGAGGGATGAAGACTTTTTCACTTACGCGAACGAAGTTGCGGGTATCTTCTAGTCCATACTATAATATGGAATACTAGCCATATATAATAATAATAATACACTAGAAGGTGCCCGCAACCTCATTCAAGGACAAGAAAAGTCATAACCGCTCTTTTTTTCTTCAGCCACACGTTCGATTTAGTGACCTCCAAATAGTCCGTTACAATATATTTTTTTAAATATCTTTAACTAGCTTCTGCCCGCGACTTCGTCCGCCTTAAATTCGTTTATCGTAGATAAGGGTATTTTTCCAGGATAAAAAGTAGCCTATGGACTCAAATCCCGAATCGCAAATATCTCCATACCAAATTTCATCCAAATCGGTTACATCAAAACAGACAAACAGACAGACACACTTTCGCATTTATAATATTAGTATGGATTTACAGACATTAAATTTTAACAACTTTATAATAGTATTATATGTATTACATGTAAATGAATGTTATACCATTTCAGTCTCCAGAGCCACATCCCGGTTGGGAAGACGTGTTAGATGCTAAGAATGAAAAGAAATCTTGTGCGCAAACAGATTTTAGAAGAAGCTTCCGTGGCGTTGAAGACTGCTTGAACCTCAGCATCCACACTCCTAAGCTACCAGCGGCAACTGGTGACTTGAACTTGCCCGTAATAGTATTCCTCTATAGTGAACACTTTCAGTCGTCATTTAATGGTTCTAAAGACTTCGGACCAGATTTTTTTATGAAGGAAGATGTTATTATAGTGAACGTACATCATAGACTCGGAGCGCTTGGATTTTTGTGCTTTGAAGACGATTTACTACCAGGCAACAATGCATTAAGAGATGTAATCTTAGCTCTTAAATGGATAAAAGAGAATATTAAATTCTTCGGCGGAGATCCGAAACAGGTCACTTTGATGGGCAGTCAAACTGGTGGCGTACTAGTTGAAATTTTGCTCCATTCGCCGAAAGCAAAAGGATTGTTTAATGCTGCTATCATTCAAAGTGGAACATTGTGGAATTCTCAGTATTTTAACGGAAAGGGCCGTGAGAAGGCTATCGAGTACTCTAAAGCTCTTAACGAGGAGTCTGCAACAAGCTCCTTCTTGCTGAAACGGTTTGCCGACATTCCTGCAAAGAACCTTACGGAATCGGAGACCTACGCTGTTCATGCGGATGAAGCGAGGAGCATACAAAGAGGCGTGCCTCCATTTGGACCTGTCATTGAACACAACCACCCCGATGCAGTAATCACTGAATTACCAGACAACAAACCAATCGATTTTGGAATACCCGTTATGATTGGATTTAACTCTCGAGAAGCCATAGAGATGTCAGAGCGATACCTGCTCAAACCTCAATATCTTACATTTGCTGATAGAGATTTCCTTATGTTATTCCCTATTCGCGTGGGCTATCATTTTAAGATAAACGATAACATATATGCCCAGGCTGTTCAAGACATCAAGGATCACTATTTCGACGAAGGCTACATTAAAATCAGTAAACCAGGAGAATACCTTTCATATATTGGGGATATCACATCTTTTTATCCAACTGACTACGCTGTAAGGAAGTACACAAATGTATCGAGCAGTCCTGTTTTCTATTATATGTTTGACTACAGTGGAGAGTTAAATATGAAAAAGAAACGGACCCTTGAAAATGCTATAAACATCGATGGTGCCTGGGGTGCTTCGATCGGAGACGAGCTCTGTTATATGTTTGTATGCAACGGTATAAGAAAAACTTACAATAAAGCATTTAAAGATGAAGATTCAGAGGAAATCAAAGTGTTGCAAAATATGGTGCGGTTGTGGACAAACTTCGCAAAGACTGGGTAAGAAAATTAATACCTATTTATTCTTTAAAAGATCTAAATTTTCTGGTTTATTAAGGTCTAACGATTTAATACCTAACACACACGTAAAGCTAAGAAATTGTTTTCTGGAAATTAATTCTCCAAATATGAAATAACCGAATAATATTTAAGCAAAATATTAGTAATTAAAATGTTGAATGGACATGCGGTCAGTACACGTCTAGAAAATAATAAATAATTTGCTCCCCATGCAGTAATCTAATCTAATATAATCTAAGAACACACCCGAAATATGTGATGAGATGACAATTAGTCACACCACTGTTTGTTAAATACAGCATTAATTTCTGCAATAGTTGCCATTTAATACGAAAATTTGACCTATTTGAAACGTTTAGTATGAAGGAGCAAACTTGTCCGAGTAAATATGTATGTAGATAACGGTTCTCTCAATTTATTGTTTCACATATTTAACAAAACTGATTGTGACATGTTTTTTTTATTTAAAACACGTTAGAAAATACATTACTTATTGTAATATGTAAGACCAGTAGGTAGGTATATCTGAAAATTAAAAATGCCAGAATTATTATGAGTTTTCTAGCTTTGGAGCAAAAAATAAGCACAAAAGAAATTGAATATCCTATGTCGATTAATCCACAGACTTTATTAGGATGACTAGTAGAGAATGCATCAAATCGTACAATAAGTTATATTATACTGCAATAAAAATTAAATGCTATATTTTATAACGGTACAGGAACCCCACTCCTCCAAAAGAGAAGTTCACTTGGCCACCCGCGACGAGTGAGAAGAAGGAGTGTCTTGTCATCACGGACGAGCTCACAATGGTCACGCGACTGTATGAGGACAAAGTCCAGTTCTGGGACGACTGGATTGCCAAATACAGAGAACTGGCCGTGGACGGAGTAGTGTATGATATTAAAGACGAACTTTAAAATTAAATGTGTTTGCCTTATATAAATCTGCACAATTTCATTAAATTAACTACCTATTATATGAAGACACGTTTCGCTCAGTGGGTTGTATAACGGCCTACGAAGCTGACGGTCCCGGGTTCGAATCCCGGCCAGGGCAAGTGTTTGTGTGATGAGTACGAATGTTTGTTCTGGGGTCTTGGATGTTTTCTATGTATTTAAGTATTATCATTTATCTATATATTATGTATATCGTCGCCTAGTACCCATAGTACAAGCTTTGCTTAGTTTGCGACTAGGTCGATTTGTGTAAGATTGTGCCTGTGTTATTTATTAATTTATGATTTTATTTATTTATTAAAAACTATCATTATAACTCAACATAAATATTTAAAAAAAACTTCTTATTTAGTACATGCCACAGACTATATATACACGACTGTCCAACAACAAGGTCCAGTTCTGGAACCAGTGGATTGCCAAGTACAGAGATTTGGCTGTAGACGGAGTTGTGTATGATATTAAAGACGAACTTTAGAATTAAATTTCTTTGTTTTTTTTTTCTTTTTTTTTATGGCATAGGAGGCAAACGAGCAGACGGATCGCCTGATGGTAAGCGATCACCGTCGCCCATAGACACTTAATAATATTTTATAAAATATCATGGATGAAAATGAGTACCAAATGTTCTAGGTTAATTCAACCCAAATGTTATCTGCGGTCGGTTACAATAATAGACCAAGCACATTAAGTTTACTACAAACTTATTGTTAATTGAAATTGGTATCATTCGATAAGTACATTAAATACTATAAAGAGATTTTTTATCGATTGCATCAAAAGGAGGGTTGTGTAGTGTATGTTTCTCTTTAGATAAGATTGAGAGAATTGAATAATGAAATTAACCTTTCAAATGCTACTTAATTGCGAGACAATTTAATAAACCCAACCTAAGCTTTAAAAAACCAATAATATACGAAATCGAAATTATACTGTCACAAAAGTAATTGTCAGACATTACTATAAATTTTAGCTAAATTTTAATCCGTACTTCGCATTGGAAATATCTGTGGTCTCGCTCGTTATCAATAGGTATATTTATACCTTACCTGTAGATAAATTAGTACACACCAGTGTTTCTTATCGAAGCAGTCGACTCGCCATCACTAAAGTTTTTTTTTTTAAATCATACTAGTCCCCTTTAATTTAGAATAATACCACGAGTAAGAGACATGTTGAACAAAATAGTATACTTAGTATTTTTGTTAGCTATTTCTACGTGTTCCAGTGATGATAATGTACAAGTGACTCTGAAGCAAGGAGTGTTGTCGGGAACGGTTGATAAAACTTTATTGAAGCAACGACATTATAATGCGTTCAGAGGTATACCCTATGCTGAGCCACCAGTGGGAGCGTTGAGGTTTCTGGTAAGGATAGAAATCTATAATTTACTTCATCTTTAAATTATTTATTAATCTGCTGCAGTCCATGGCTTAACACACATCTGTCTGAACGTTAAGGTCAATGAAACGCGGTCTCCACTCAAGAATTTCCCAACGATGCCTTTTCTAGCTATACTTTAAATTATGTCTATAATCTGTTAGAGTTTGGCTAGGGAAACATGATATTGACCTTGAAACAGAATTCTTTATATGGCAACAATTTTACATATTAAAAAAACTGTCAAATTATAAAACCTACCAAATTTCTATGCATTCCGTATTGCCAGGTAATGATTCATTATCATATTTCGTTGGCAAAACTCTATGCACCATCAATTTACTAATATATTACATAAAAGTCTCCCCGATGTAGGAAAAAAATCTCTAACGAAATCATATATACATATATAGTAATCACGATCGCAGATACATCAATATTACTTTCATTTATATTTCAGCCTCCAAAACCTCATCAAGGCTGGGAGGGCACGTACGATGGCCACACAAACAAGCCGACTTGTATGCAATTTAACTCACGTGGGCGAATCGATGAACCCATTGGCATTTCAGGCTCCGAAGACTGCCTCCACCTCAGCGTCTTTACACCCTCCATCCAAGGCTCCCTTCCAGTCGTAGTCTTCGACTACAACGATCACTTCAGAACTGGTTTCAACACCACTGACACTTATGCACCTGACTTTTTCATGGAAGAAGACGTTATAGTCGTCATGGTGAATCATCGCATGGATGTGTTTGGCTACCTTACCACAGAAGATGAAGTTATTCCGCCTAACGCTGGCTTGAAAGATTTTATCCTAGCTTTGGAGTGGATTAAAGAAAGCATTAAGCAATTCGGAGGAGACCCCAACCGAGTGACATTAATGGGAAGCAGAGGAGGCGCTACGTTAATACATATTTTACTATATTCCGAGAATGCTAGAAATTTGTTTTCTGGTGTAATTTTACAGAGTGGGACTGCATTGGGACCGGGCTACTTCTTCGATAAAGCTAGAAAGGTAGCTTTTCAACTTGGAGAAGAACTTGGTATTAAGACTGAAGACAGCCATACTTTATTAAGAGAATTACAAGCAATAGATACGGCAGAACTGTTTTATAAGCAGGCAAACATTTTTGATGGAGACGATTTTCTGGAGCGGCAAATATCTGTTTTTCCATTTGCGCCTATTACTGAAACTGAAAACCCAAACGCCGTACTTACCTCACTACCAGAAAAAGCCAAAATAGTAAATGATGTCCCGGTTGTCATCGGTTTGAATTCTAGAGAAGGCATAGACTTAGTCTCGCACTACATATCCAACCCGGGGTTATTGGAACAAAGCACAAAAGACTTTTTAATTCACTTTCCAATAAGATCCGGCTTTAGATTTGATCGCAACAGCTCTGTATTCCAGAAAGTTGAGCAGGAAATAAAAGATTTCTATCTCGAAGATGGCTACTTGCATCCTGGGAACATTCTGGAATACGCTGTATACGTTGGAGATATATTGCATAATTACGCTATGGACTATACTGTAACTAATCTGATTGATGAGCTGTCTTCTCCGCTATATTACTACATGTTTGATTTTAGAGGTGTGTTAAATGAGAACAGTGTATTTATGAGCAGACGAGCAAGAGGCACGATGAAGAACTGGGGTGCCACAGTAGGAGACGAGCTCTGCTACCTACACGTGTGTACTCGGATCAGGAAAAGTTACGAATCCCTGATCAAACTGGTGAGTGAGCAGCCTGAAATTAAACTCGTGAAGAAGATGGTGCGGATGTGGACGAACTTTATTAAAACTGGGTAAGGATTGCAACAATCTATTTAATTTAACTAAAATATAAACAAATAGCTTTTGCCCGCGGCTTCGCCCGCGTACTAAGCGTAATTTTTAACCGTCTATAAAGTCTAACTAATCTTGTTTTCCCATACAAACATTGGACCCCCATTTCACCCCTTTGGGGGTGAATTTTGAAAAATCCTTTCTTAGTACACCCCTTGAGCTTATAAGAAACCTACGTGCCAAATTTGGAATCTCTAGAAACAGCGGTTTGGGCTGTGCGTTGATACGTCAGTTAGTCAGTTTCTTCTTTTATATATTTAGATTATGTATTTCTCAATGGCAATGTGTAACTATTACCTCGCTTACCTAAAGAGGGTAAATATTCATAGGCACGTTAAATTTTAATTCAAAGCAGTAACCATGACAAGTGCTCCCGAAAAGATTCACTGCCCAAAGAAAATTTTGGAATTTCTAGACACAACAGGGCTCCGCAGTGAACTCTAATAAAAGGCTGCCACAGTTGATCAAATCGGCAAACCTATAATCACCAATAATGAATAATAAACACAATTGTATGTTCCCAGCAATCACTTCACTCTCACGTAACTGACATTTGGAAAGTGCTAGTGCTAGTGCTAACTAGACCTACTTGAAAAAAGAATATTTTGATTGATTGATTGATTGAATTACAATCTGCAATAACCAATAATTTAAAAGTAAGCTATAAGGTGGTAAAATTTCATTCGCTTTGATGAAAAAGTTATATTATAACCCTTCTTTCTGACCTTTCTGTGCTTTTCCGTAATCCATCGGCATAAAGCATCGTATAGCCACTCTCGGTTTTGCAACTATCATGGTAAGAAAAGGGTTGAAATTCGCCCAGCCCTTGTTTAAAAAACTTTTAAGTAAATGATTGAATGGTGAATGATTTTTAATACGATGTAATTTCATTGCAAATATATTTTTTTTAATTACTTAAATTAGAAATTACCCCCATATATAACACTTTATTCGAAACGTGTAGTCCAAGAACAACTTCTTACAATAACAAAATCAAATAACCAACGTATTTATTACAGTAATCCCACCCCAGATGAAACAGACAATATCCTGCGCAAGATAAGATGGGACCCGGTCAAGAAGGACATCTCAAAGCACCAGTACTTGCACATGACCAAAAGCCCACGGATGAAGGATGGCCCTCTCGGCGCACGAGCTGCCTTCTGGGATGAATTCCTGAAGAAATACTCTGAAATGGCCGTCGACGGAGTTGTTACAGATCCTGTTGCCGATCACGAAGAGTTATAGCTTAAGAAATATATTTAGAATGCTTACAATAAGCGCCTGATGCGAAGCGAAACAAAAACAATAAAATCTGAAATATTTCGGGCCCGAGCCAGAAACCTACTTCTTATCTAAATAAAGTCATCGTAGTAAAGACACTTCTAAGTTTAACACGCACTTCATTTGCATAAAAATACATACCATCTACACGTTTTTGAAGTAACAGTTTAGTACTGAATTGGCTGAAATCGGGGTGAACCGATTCAACCCACCTCCAATTTGTGCTTTACTGTATGTAGTCTGCGGACCGATGACGGTTGCGTTATCAGGCGAAAAATCGATGACAACATTCGGCACTCCCTTAAAGTGCGTCCACATTTTTATCAATTGGCCGATCAGATCTGCGTCCCGTGGCATGATGGCGTGTCACGATCATACGTTTGGACGTTGCGCCGATCCGATCGCTCGAAATCCATGTTGCTACGCGTATCACACAATTCACACACTTTGATCGGACAAGCGCGGCCATGTCGCCGCGCCGACAGTGAGCGTCCAAGCAGCGCGATACGCAGTGATGCCACGCAGTGATGATACAAGTGTGGCCGCACCTTTACTTGTCAGCAAGGACCATTAAAACAAGAGCATTGACCACCTCCATTCAAAACGCCGTTCCCCGCTATGTACAACGCCATCTATGTATAAGAATTATGTTTTACAAATATTCAACTTAACACAGTATTTTAATGTTACAATTTATTTATTATCAGCTACTTGCTAACTAATTGTTACTATACTATGTTTCTTTATTGAATTATAACATCGTTAAATGTTTAGTTTTAAAGCGCCATCTAGTTTTTGCCTGAATATCTCCTTGCGATTGGATCACGATCCAAAGATAGGCCGACAAACAACCGACATACAGACTGACACAAAAACAAAATAGTGTGTAGACTAGGAACACTATTGCTGCTCGTAGCGCCCGCGCGCGGCAGCCCCACACGCTAGGTGCCGAGGATGTCGTGGCATCCTGCCGCCTAGCACAAAGGACGACGGTAACAGCAAACATGCTGCCGTATAAGTTAAATAATCATGACATGATGACGATCCAAAGTATGGCAAATGTCAGTCCTCTTTTGCTTTAATGGTCCTTGCTTGTCAATAAGTCACGGGTGCTTTGTCATGGGTCGAGCGTTTCTTCAGCATCGCTTTCGTGGACAACTTTTCAAGGATATGCCTGTAGATTTTAATAGGATTTCAAATTATTTAGAAGTCCGGGTGTAGCACAAAATGGTAAAAAAATTACAGAAGCTTCAAAAATGTACGAAAGTGAGGCCGTTCAAACGCTTCATGGCCCTTCAGTCAGTCAACTTTTTTCTGTGTTACATCGTTGCCATGGTTACGTCCTCTCAGTTACTTTTTAAAACTTTTCAAACGATATAAAGACAAAAAATCCTCACAAACAACATACTCAGGTTAAATTTTTAAGGGCCTATCTCAGGGGTCGGCAACCTTTTGAGTCGGAAGAGTCAAATATTACATTTACAAAACATTGATTTAAACTTACACGATCTTCACTCATCATCACAACACAACAAAACGGGGCTTAATCGCGTATAAATATGATTTATTTAATTACCTTTCATTGGTAATTCTTCGACGTTTCGTACGTCGCGTTACGTCCATGGTCTCGAAGGAAACTTATTACAAATTACCAAATTTCAGTTTTTAAAGAGTTACAAAAATATAAAAAGACTAATGTATACAGTCGCAGCTTCACATCCGAAGAGCTGCATGTTGCTCGCGAGCTGCAGGTTACCGACCCCTGGCCTATCTCTTTAGTATGTTGGTGAAATAATGAAATAATGATTTTTATTCTGTAAGTAGGCTGCAAGGGCACTTTTACAAGTCTCACTCTACGGCATTTCCCAAGAGGACACCACTTGAGAAGAAAGCCGAAACAAAGTCAGTCATCAATCATTTTTTCTAATTAACTCTTATCTATTACAATATTTTTACTTAGCGTATCCTAAATATATGTTTTAAGTATAAAGTCAATGCGTTGTTTTCCAAGAAGATATGTCTTCTTTAAACTTATAAAATTAACAAAATACGTTTTTTTATTTAAAACAACTTAAGTACGTTTTATTTGATATGCCAACTTATAAGTACCGTGTCCCGGTAAAGGCCAAGCCACACCGGATGCGTGTGCGTGGCGTGCACGTAGACGTGCGAATAGAAGTACGAATACCCATAAGAAATTACACACCGCTGCGCACGTGCACGCCACGCAAGCGGTGTGCCATCTTCTATGATATTTCATACGATACAACGCGCACGCCACGCACACGCGCACGTGCACGTGCTGTGCACGCATCCGGTGTGTTTCGGCCTTTAAAGTAAATAAATTATTAGCATTTTTCTAATTCACTCGGTTACTTAATGATCTCCTGAGTTACGGGGTAGAGTAACAACATGGAAGTTGATCCGCCCATCTACAAGACAAACGATCATGGATCCGCTGAAATCTGGATTGACCTTAGAAAGTGATGAAACAGCGAGGTGAAGTTTGTAAAGTTACCTCCGCTAACGAAGCACCCGCGAAGGCAATTTTCTAAGTCACTCAGTTACTTAATTATCTCCTGAGTTACGGGGCAGAGTAACAACATGGAAGTTGATCCGCCCATCTACAAGACAAACGATCATGGATCCGCTGAAATCTGGATTGACCTTAGAAAGTGATGAAACAGCGAGGTGAAGTTTGTAAAGTTACCTCCGCTAACGAAGCACCCGCGAAGGCAATTTTCTAAGTCACTCAGTTACTTAATTATCTCCTGAGTTACGGGGCAGAGTAACAACATGGAAGTTGATCCGCCCATCTACAAGACAAACGATCATGGATCCGCTGAAATCTGGATTGACCTTAGAAAGTGATGAAACAGCGAGGTGAAGTTTATAAAGTTACCACCGCTAACGAAGCACCCGCGAAGGCAAAGGCAATAAAGCGGGGTAACTCGCGCCACGAAGGAACTAATGGAGTTTCAACTCAACAGGTAATTAGCATAGTTGCCCGGCAAATATGTAATTAAGTGACGAGATGTTGCGGCGTTCCAAAACGAGTCATGGTCTGTTACAGAGGTCGGACAAATGGGCGTCATTGCTTGCAATAACATGGACATGACTCAAAAGTTTGATAGATTAATTTCTTACTTGTAATTTTATTTGTAAACGCTGTAAATAAAAACACAGACTTCTTATTGTGTAGATTTATTAAAGTAAATAAACAGTAGTTTTTCTTAATTTTCCGTGGTAAGTTTATTCCTTTTTACATCCAAAATATACTTATGAGCTGAAAAACTCCGTTCGCAATCTACTGAAGTTAACGGAGCAAACTTCAGTACTTTAATAGCAATACTTTCATGCCAATAGAAAGTTTCAAAATCTGGATTTCTTTTAAGTACTGCTTTCATTTTTCCTTGCAAACTGATTCCTATTTCAGCTTAATGCTTTCCAGATTATGAAATATACATCGTATTTTACTTAATGAAAATGTCAATAGTATTTGAATTAGATTGCAAACTCTCTATTACGTGCGGGATTACTTTAAAATTGAAATAACAGCGGCACAAGCATGTTTCTTTGTTGCCTATATATAAAAGAATACATAATTTAATTTTCATTCAAATTGTTTAAGATAAGCCATAATAAATAAAACATAATTTTGACATTTCCTCGTCGTATTCTATTTACCTCAATTTTTGCCATGAGCTCGCTGGTAAATTGATGATATTCAATTGGCGGCAATAAAAAAATTGCCATAGCTTTTTTTATTATGGTTTTATATTTTTGGTGATATAGAGCTTATGAAAGAATCACAAGGTAAATATAATGTATATATCATTAATAGGAATGAATTGCAGAATAGTAAAGTCAATGTCAAAAAGTAGATTGTTCTGTTTTGCTAAAAGGAAATCAAAGAAAGTATAATATCTTAATTTTAGTGTACCATTGAAATCTTATCAATTATCATTATATCATCAATAATTAATTTAATCCATTGATCAATCAATCAAACTTTTGAGTCATGTCCATGTTACTGCGAGTAATGACGCCAATTTGTCCGACCTCTGGCTTATAAACTCAAGAACAACGAAAGCAGGCTCCAACATAATATACTGCATATAAATTTGTACATTGCACATATTTTACAAAAAAAAGTGCAATAGGCGATTTGAGGATCTCGAGATTGTTTTTTCTTTATGTATGTATGTATGTGTATTTGTATTGACATCACGCGAAAACGGCTAGACGAATTTCAACTGTTTGGAACACGGCTAGCTGAGCATCCACAAGAAGTGCTATGACTTGTTCCCAGCGCTAACGAAATGGCTCCTTATGACTTTGTAAATAAGATAAGAATAGGTGCTAGCTCTTTAAAAATCCTATTCCTTGAAAATATTTTTCCATCAGCAAAAGGTAGTAGTAAAAATAAGTAAGTAAATACCAAGGTACTTTCCTAGTTACGCGTTTCTTTATAGCTCATGCTCTGCTCATGCTATGACAGTCATGTCATGACACATGACATGAGTCTGAGTGCTTTGTTCAATTCATAAAAACGCTTCTTACATTATCAATAAGTATATAGACGTTGATGTTATATTATAAGTAAATAGACGCTTTCAATACTGACGTGTGAAAGACAAATAATTACTGTTTACGAAAGTAAACCTACATTAGATTGCTTTTAAAGTTTTGGGCAAATAAAAGTTTATAAGTGTATTGGATGGCTTAGGATCAGCTAGCGACATCTGGCACGCGAGCACTACATTAAATCCGGTCCATGAACGCAGCGCGAGTAAACACAATGTTCAACTTCGACAGTTAAAGTTCCCTAGAAATTACATAGATGGCCCCACAAGACATACACTTGCTGTTAGTATTTTATACAGCCACATCATAAACCAAGGAAAACAAGTGGTTTTAATAATTTAACTTGTTTTAATGGTCCTTCTCAGAGACTAATCATGATAATATATGATTAGATCATAGACACAAAAATACCGTTAATAATATTACTTATGCCACATCATGTACACACGGCCATTCGACCATTTTTGCTGCAGGTATAGTTATACATGTCCCGGACAATATAATTATACTGGTTCCCGTGACCGGGACAAAAACAACTCACTTTCTTCAATAACTATAATATAAGATCACAACTCACTACTACATTTTTGTTACGTCCAGTCAAAATTATAATACTTTTCTTCTTCTTCTATGCTATTAACCATAGACATGAAATTTAAATAGTTTATAATAAAAATAGTATTGTTCCGTTCGGAACATGTTGGGGGCGAAACCAAAAATAAACAATAACATAATTTGCAAAAACAAAAGTGGAAGTTCAGTCATAATCGATTGGCAAAAGACAGACTTTCATAATAGTAGTTTTTACAATAAAGCCCTTTACGGTCTTGACATGCAAGGCTCTGACTTTGCCATCTTTACCCGGTTGAACATTCACAATCCGACCCACCGGCCAACACAAAGGAGAAACCTTATCCTCTTTTAATAAAACTAAAGAACCTATTTTTTAAAATACAATTCCTTAAGAATATTATCGGCACTTTTATAATAAGCTGCATTGTCACAATATATTTTGGTTGGCTTATTTCTACGAGCTATAAATCTTTTTAAGCAACCTAAGAAGGTGTTAGTTGTCATATCTGATGCTAATTTAATATGAACTGCTTTAGTAACAAAGCAAACGAAAATTACAACGTAAGCCTTTGTAATTACAGGATTCCTGATACGAGTTTACTTTACATAGAAAGGGCCAGCATAATCAGTGCCCACAATTTGGAACGGTCGTGACATATTAACCCTATCAAGGGGCAAGGACCCCATCAACTGAGTTGCATTCTTTGCCTTCAATATAAAACATTTCAAACATCTATGTAAAACAGCTTTTATTTCTCTATTTGCATTCATAATCCAATATTTCTCATTTAAACTGCTTAGCAACAAAGTATTGCTGGCATGTTGTAACCTAATATGTTCTTTGTGAATAATAATTCTTGTAATATGAGAACCCTTGGGCAAAATAATAGGATGCTTTTGGGAAAACGGCATGTCTGCATTTTGCAACCTGCCACCGACACGCAGCAATCCATGAGAGTCCAAGAATGGATTCAATTTACTTAAACTTGATTTTAAAGGCAACTTGCAAGTCAATTTTTGAATGTCATCTTCAAAACAATTATTTTGTTCACACTTAATTATAAATCGCAAAGCAGAATCCAATTCATAAGGACTCAGATGCCCCTGCATTTTTTCAGAATGATTGTTTTTACAGTTGAAAACAAATCGCAGGATATAAGCCAAAATCCTGGTTAATTTGTCAATATTAGAGAATTTTGACAAAAGAGCATGAAACGAATTCGGTTTCACACATGTATTGCAGATCTTTGACATGGACTTTAGCTCTGGCAAATCAGCCTTCACTATGTCATACTTTATTGTTTGATGACAATAATCTTTGTCTAATAAGTACGGAGGCCCATGCCACCACAAACTGCATTTTGCTAAAGCTTGAGGCTCGATACCGCGGGATAAAAAATCAGCGGGATTAATATTAGTATTTACATAACGCCATTCAAAGTTTATTGACAACTTATTAATCCTATCAACTCGATTTCCAACATATATGTTAAGCTTAACTGGTAATATTTTTAGCCAAGCTAACACAATCATTGAGTCGGTATAAAGGTAAGTGCTTAGCGTGTATTTTAAAGACAAGGCAGTGTGCACCTTCCGAGCCAGAATAGCCAGTAATAAAGCGCCATTTAATTCTAACTTCGGAATACTTAAGGTCTTATTCTTTGGATTTATGCGAGATTTTGAGCATAAGAGGTTCACTAAAACCTCGTTATTAACACCCATCACCCTCAAGTACAAACAGCACCCATGGGCTAAATTTGAAGCATCACAAAAACCTACAAGTTCCATGCTTCGTGCCTGCTGAACATTAATATTTCTGATTACAGAAATACACGACATTTGCACTAAACTATTAGCGAAATCTAACCATCTTTTATTGAGTTCATCTGGTAAGTAATCATCCCATTTTATATTTTGTAATAACCACACCTGTTGCATCAAGATTTTAGCCTGTGTCAAAACAGGACCACAGAGGCCCAAAGGATCAAAGAACTTGCTAATAAAACTGAGCATTTGACGTTTAGTATATCTTTGTTGGACTTCTTTTACCGGGCACTTCATATTCAATACATCGGCATTGACATCATAAGTCAAACCGAGAGTTTTGACATATTCGTTATTTTTATCAAAATTCTTGCTATCAATTTGATGCAACTCCGGCGGGATATCTTTTAAGGCATTCTTGTCATTAGAACACCACTTGTGAAGAGACAAACTAGCCAGCTTCATTATATCCATTAACTGTTTTTTCATCTCAATAAGCTCATCAAAGTCATTAGCTCCGCATTGGATGTCATCAACATAACTAGTGTTCAAAAGCACAAAGGAAGCCAAAGGAAATTGATCCTTATATCTCTGAGCAAGCTCCACTAAACATCTAGTAGCTAAGAAGGCAGAACTCTTTAAACCGTATGTTACCGTCTGTAACTGAACGCACTGCACCGATTCGTCTAGAGAATTACGCCATAATATATTTTGTAAACAACGATACTTATCCTCAATGAGAATTTGCCGATACATAGCTTTTATATCACATAACAGCACATATTTAAACGTTCTGAATAAAATCAGAATATCAAAAAGGTCCCGCTGAACCACTGGGCCATTTAAAAGTATATCGTTTAAACACATGTTATGTTTTGTAGCTGCACCTCCATCAAAAACTGCCCGAACTGGAGTCGTTTTACTATTAGGATTGATCACCGGATGGTGAGGCAGAAACATGACCTTTCCAGAATTTAAGTCGTACTTTGAAATGTCAAAATATTTTGCATGTCCCTGATCAATGTAATCATGAATGAACTTTTTATATTTATTATACAACTCCAAGTCCTTCAGAAACCTTTTTTCTAAATTAAGAAATCGTTGCAACGCACTGTCAAAAGAATTACCTAAATTCAATTTCTCCAACTCAACTTTTACAGGCAAAGCCACTGTAAACTTATGATTTTCTAATTTGACAGATTCCTGAAAAATCTGTTCTGCTAATTCATGCTCTGTACCAACTTCTTTTATGACATCAGGGACCTTTTCACACTCCCAAAACTTTAACATTGTCTCCTCAATGTTCAAAGAATCATCATTTGGCAACACAGGCTTCACTGCTTTTTTAGGAAAAAATGAAGCTTCCATCTGTATGTCTGGTGTATTAAAATGTAAGGGGTTACCTTGAGCCGTAACACAAAAGTTACATGTTGAAATTTTGCCAGCAGTAACTGGCAGCGTCCCGGCGACAATATAGCCAAATTTGGTATTTACCAAAAATGGACCTGCAGGCGTCAACGGAAGTGATTCACGTTGTAGAACCTGAAAGAATATGTCGCATCCGAGTAAAAGAGAAATCTCATCCGTTTCATTGAAATGCTCATCTGCCAATTTGACATGAGCTGGGATATTGAATTGGGAGATGTCAAATGTCTGCTGTGGAAGTGGGCATGTGATATTTTTAGTTACACAACAAGATACACTGATTTTGAAGTCACTTACACTAGAATGGACAGTTAATTCTGCCCTTTTCGAGACATTATTTGCCACATCACAAACTCCCGTTACTAACTCATCTGTTGTATATACAAAACTATCTACATGTTTTAATAACTTTTCTGATATAAATGAAATTTGGCTCCCCGAGTCCAGGAGGGCTCTAGCATGTGTAACAGCACCTTCACTGTTTACTAACTTTACCATGGCAGTTGGCAATAAGACACTTTGAGACTGCCGTTTCACTGTCGTATTGGTACTCACATGGGATGTTTTAGCTGGCAACTCACTTACATCTAAATTGGATTCCCTTTTTGGTGTCTGAATGCGAACTTCATTGGGTTTAACATTTGTTGCATTATATTTAGCAGACGAATGCAAGAGGGTATTGTGTGACTGATGACAAGTCGCACATTTCAGCTTTAACATGCAACGACCTCTGTGGCTATTTAAGCACAACTTACACAATTGGTGTTCATCAACAAACTGATATCGCTCTTTATGAGGCAGCATTTTAAATTTCATGCACTCATAAATTTTATGACTGTCATGGCAGTACTTACATGTCACTCCAGAAGCGATTACGGCACTAACTGAAGACTTCATTGACTTTTGATACTTCTCCTCTGTAGTAGCCTCCAAAGCAATGGCACGCTTCTCTAAGAAGGTAAGGAATTCATTTAAAGTCGGCAGTTGTTTCATGTCACGTTCCAAATGAAATCCGCGAATAGTATAGGAATCCACCTTTTTAGACAAGACATTGACCAGTATTGTATCCCAATGCTCTACCTTTTCATTTAAATTTCTTAGTGCAGCAATGTGCATATTCACTGTGGACACAATATTGCGCAATGCAGGTGCTGTACATTTTGTACAATGTGGCAACTCTAATATATTATTTACATGAAAATTTACAATCTTTGGTATATTGTTATACCTGTCATCCAACAGCTTTAATGCTGTTTCATAGGATTCATCTGTCAGCAATAAATTTTTTATGAGGTCCAATGCCTCACCGGCAAGGAATGTACGTAAGTAGTACAACTTTTCGCAGCAGCTTAAATTATTATCTGCATGGATAACTGCTTTAAACATATTTACAAATGGATAATAGTCCATGATGGATGAACCATCAAATGTGCGAATATTTACAGTTGGTAGCTTTTTAAACTGTCCTACCTGGGATCCCGGCTTGGAGTGATGCGCACTGCCTTGCAAACGACTGTTTATGAGTTCAAGACAGTTGTCCCTCTTGTCTTCTACCGCCTCATAGTCTTCGTCATCGTTTGGGTTGAGACATATTATGGCTCTATTGTATTTTTCATAATCCTCAAATGATTTGATTAACCTAAGCTTTTTCTCAGTAATAATTGCTACCGAAGCGGAGTCAAAACTATCAGCTAAACAAAACTTTTGGATTCTGCTTATTGAACCCTTAACGTATCCGCGAGCGGCAACCAATTCTGGCAATTGGGACATTTTCGCACCGAAGATCCTATATACAAAGTTGAAATGACAACTATCCACCTTATATTACACCAACTATAACTAATATTAACTTTATAAATATACACAAAACTTAAAATAATAACTTCCTGAAATTGACGAAATTTTAAATTTTTTCACCAATTCACTTGACACTGACACCAAACTTGACAGCTTCGTTTTTCAGCGCCGTTCGAAAACACGCACAGATGGAGCGCCCGCAACGGCAGCAACACAGCACCAATAAAGCAATCGTCGACATCCGAACGCACACCACTTGCGCTCGTATGGAAAATATTTGAAAGTTTTCGTCAGATGTCAAAATTTTATTGCGAACTAAAATATTTATGTGTATATTTTTCTAATGTTATAATTGAATTCTAAACTTCCCTGCAAAATTTGCTTATCCGTTCACAACTTGCTTCAACTCTCTCTGCTTAATTTTCTTACTGAGTAAAAAATCTTCTTTTTTCTTAACAACCAACTTCCGTCATATTTCAACAAAATATGTTGTATATTAATATTTATTAAAATCTTTAACTCGAAGGACCAATTTTATGTCCCGGACAATATAATTATACTGGTTCCCGTGACCGGGACAAAAACAACTCACTTTCTTCAATAACTATAATATAAGATCACAACTCACTACTACATTTTTGTTACGTCCAGTCAAAATTATAATACTTTTCTTCTTCTTCTATGCTATTAACCATAGACATGAAATTTAAATAGTTTATAATAAAAATAGTATTGTTCCGTTCGGAACAATACATTTGAGGAGATTGACTATTCTAGGACTAAAGCAAATTAAAAATCGATATATAATACGTCTTGTCAGGTCATCAATGCTACAGACAAGGACCATTAAAACAAGAGGACTTTTAATTGCCAAACTTTGGATCGCGCGCCGGCTGCAGCTGCAATACAAAATACAGGATTTTCTTTACAGAAAAATGTAACGGTATCAAAGAAGAAATACAAGCGAACAAGTTAAAATGAACAAAAGCACTAATAGCACCATGAAATTGGTATAATCGCATTTAATTGTCATGATGCAACAGTATGGGTACAAACTTTAAAAAATACCTATTTTTTGGTAAGTAAGATTTGTGATAGCACACTACAGGTGGTAAAGCTAACATCCCTTGGCATAATTGCCAAATGTTGCTGCATTTTAAATTTTATAAAAAGAAAACCTCGTAAAGGCCGAGAAGGACAAACTCATCAAATAACATGACTTGGCTCACGAGGTGACCTCATGTGGGATGTTGATTGAACGATTATTATCCCTATAGTCGTTACGGTAAACGGTCTTATAGCGAAAAGTCTTGACCTCTACTCATATTGTAAAAATCTACCTAAGATATAAATAATCGTTTTTCAAACTATCTAAGGCTGATTTAACGTATACCAGGTAAGACCGGACTATTTTTCGGCTAGACGGAAGAGCGTCACAAAAAAAATATTACTTAATTCTCACTAACTTTACCTCCAAATTTTGAAAGCGAATGATAAAAAGGAAAACAAGCTTTTATTATTAATTTACTTAATGTCCCTTTATAAAATAGCTTTGGAATAATCTACGCTCAAAATAGATTTCGTTTTCAGGACACCTAAATGAAAAACCTTCTTGGTCTAAGATCGAACTAATAGCTAAATTAAATTCTAAAGCTAGGAGAAGAATACGTTGCATACGTTGCATACGTTGAAAATATCCGGTATTTTATCATAAAAAATATGAATTATAAATATTATAACACTTTTTTTTTAAACGTTTGTTACTCACGACTGATACGACTGAGCGGTTATTACAAACTGGCGAGAGGGGAGGGGTGACATGGGGTTTTATTAATGTTTTCATGAGGTGACATGGGGTCCCTCGTGGTAGCAATTTGGTAGCAATCCAGTCTTGTCGAGAGGCTATGGTAGACCGTGTGGACGCGTCCCTTCATGCAGTCTCCACTTGGGGTGACGCTAATCTGGTGACGTTCAACGCTACCAAGACGCAGGCGTGTCTGTTCTCCACCAAACGGAGCCCATTCGAGCTGGCTCCGACTTTCCGGAATGTGCCTGTAAAATTGACTGGCAGCCTTGAGCTTCTTGGTGTTCAGTTGACTGCCAATCTCAATTTCGGTCAATATATCGAGTCCAAAGCAAAGACTGCAGCCAAAAAACTCGGAATCCTCTCCAAGGTTAGGCGGTATTTCACTCCAGGACAGCTTTTAATGCTTTACCAAGCACAAGTCCGGTCATGTATGGAGTACTGCTGTCACCTTTGGGATGGATCAGCTAAATACCAACTGGCCACTTTGGACTTGATTGACAAACGAGCTAGGCGGCTTATTGGCGACCCTACTCTAACTGACACTAAGCTGCAGAGCCTTGAGCATCGACGTAGGGTCGCTCGTCAGTCGGTCTTTTACAGGTTACATTTCGGTGAGTGTGCGGGGGAATTACATGATTTAATTCCACCAGCCCCTTTCCATCATCGGGACACACGACGCGTGCGTTCGTTCCATCCGCACGTGGTCAATATTCCGCGAATCCGCACGAAGCGCTATGGTGCAACTTTTATCATGCGTACCGCAAAGGAGTGGAACTCGTTGCCTGCGAGTGTGTTCCCCGACCATTATAATTTGGGCGTGTTCAAGACAAGAGTGAATAGGCTGTTTCTAGACGGGCATGATACATCCTTGACCGCATCGTCACTTAACAACAGGTGAGATTGCGGTCAAATGCCCATCTATTTATAATAAATAAAAAAAAAAAAAAAAATTGCGACCATCCGATCTTAGATCCCATCCGAACTTATCCGGGTATACCATATATCAGTTCAACTTTTATTCGTTTATTGACATTAATTGTACTACATTATACGCAGAGGGACGTCACAACAAGATAAGTAGATACATAATATTACGTTGCAAACGACACACTGAAACTAATAAACCAACAAATACAATTACGCGTAATTATATACGACTTTTTTCACCCTTATAAATACATACCTTGCATGCATGTTTTTTTTTTCAATATCAAAATGCCCTAAAAACGATTTAAAAAAGTGAAATTCAAATTTAAACTACTAATTAGACTGCGATCTGACACAGAAAGAGGTCCGACATGAACTGACATCATAGTGCGCTATATAACCATAACTCCATATTAATTTTTCTTTTTTGCTAGAAAGAGCTTGGTTATTTTTATAGTTATTTGAAAAAATATTATATTCTCTACTCTTTGTTACATGAATGAGCTTTTAATGATAATAAAAAAACATGCATATTTCCTAGGTACTTAAGAAATGAAATTAGAACTTGAAAAAGCCTTAACAATTATCCCTTATTTTCCTGAGAAATTCACAAGTGTTCGTGTGAATACCGTTGTTCCGAACTGAATATAACTTATTCAAAATATAAGTGCAGCGCGCTATAAACCTTTTATTGTGCATCCACTCTAGTTCTTGTATATAAAAATATCAGTTTGTAGTTTGTCTTTATAGAGCACTAGAAAGTACCCGCTACTTCGTCAGTGGAGTAGAAAGAATTCATAAGCCCCTTTTTTTCAACATAGTCAGATAAAATGTATTCTTTACCATAAGTAGATGACAAACTACCCGTGTACCAAAAATGATGGAAATCCGATCAGACTCAGCCGTTTTCACGTGAGAAAGGGTTTTTGGCAAAGGTAGGCAATTTTTCTGTGTCTATATGGAGCCATGGTCGTTCAGGGCTTCAGGGTAGGCTAGTTTTTCTGTGCCTGTATGGAGCCATGTCGTTTAGGGCGGGCGTGCCTTTGTGTGTATATCGGCCGCCCGCCACTGGTTCAAAGACATGCACAATTAAGGCTGAGGACATGGACAAAATGAACTCCTTTGAAAAGTGGTGCTGGCGTCGTATAATGCTACAGATTTCATGGTAGAGATGCTACGGATATCCGGTCACTATCCGGTATCCGAATCCGAAAGCCGAATACCGGATAGCGTAGCGTAGTATCCGGTAATTCAGTACCTAATATAGGGAGAAAATTTGAGTAACATAGATATCAAACGACAAAGTAATCAATATTAAGGACAGTTTAATATCACAAATAACTTTAAACATAGAAAGTAAAAAAACAACTTACATATATTTTAATTGCCGGGAGAAAATTTGAGTAACATAGATATCAAACGACAAAGTAATCAATATTAAGGACAGTTTAATATCACAAATAACTTTAAACATAGAAAGTAAAAAAACAACTTTTTTATATTTTAATTGCCTGCGCGATTCCCAACACATACAAAATCTTAACCAATTAAGAAATATCAATCTACAACCTCCGCCCATCGCGCCCGCCGCTTCGAATTTACTCCATTTAGTATTTTAGGAAAAGTTTTGGCCGGATATTCGGCGGCCGGATACCGGACATCCGGCAGTCGCGACGACCGGATATCCGGTATCCGTTGCATCTCTATTCCATGGAAACGGAAGTTTCCGTACAAACGAGGCAGTCCTAGAACAACTACGGATTGATTGATGATGGTGAATATCGGGTAGCAATTTTGCTGTTACCGTATGTTGTGGCGGCGGAGCTGCCGCAGCAGCTCCCGGCACCACGTGTCGGTGACTGCCGTGCTCGATTGCACGACAGTCGGAGTGTACCTAGCTATTTTCTAGCCGGTCTATGTCATGTCTGTTGTCAGTGGCCTTAGCTAAGGACATTGGGTTTTATTTGGGGCTTCCGGGGAATAGGATGGGTATGGGATAAAGTGTGGGGACCCGTGTATTAAGATCGCGGTGGACGACCCCGCCTACGGGGCCGCCGGTGTCCGTGTCCGTGTCCGTGTCCGTATCCGTAATCGTTATGTGGGTTTCGGAATATGTCTATGTTCCGGTCAAAGTAGTAGTCAGCAACATGGTTGATGGGTCCGTCGTCTGTGTCCGAGTCGGAGGAGTCTTCCGGGTACCATCTTTTGATGGTAGCCGTGATGACGTCATCCGGGTCGGACAGTATGTGTCGCGGCCTTCTGATTAGCCTTCTGACGGCTAATCTGAAGGCGCTTTGGTCAGTGACGGTCTATAATAATTGAGCCTGATCATTTACAAGATTTTGTATATGATCATCTAAATTTTGTGGGATAAAAATAAAAAAATAAAACGGATCAAAGAACGTCTCGAACTCAGGCACGGATCCAAGATTTGTTTTAGGGAGGGGTAATTCTTCGTAAACCGGACTAAACGGGTAGTGATGTCGCTATGACGATTTCCATTACGTTTTTTCTTATATATTAGGCACACTAAACAGACAACATTCATTTATATATAATAATAGCAAGATACAGGCATTCTGACAAAAATGTTATCCAAAACCACATGATTGATATACGTATGCACAGCATAATTAAAAAGAGCTCTCGAAAAATATCATAAAACTAAAACTATCCTAAATTTGTTACAGGTAGTGCTACATTTTTTTTCTTTGGTTTAGAGTCCCCAGTAAGCTCGGTTCTCCATACAAACGTAGTTACGCTCTCATTTTCATACGAATAGCTAGTTTGGGTTGTACGTTGTTTCATATACTACAGTTTTATAGAATTTTGTTTCAAATAAAATGTTTCTCATATTATCATTTCATAGAATGGTCAAACCGCAGATTACTCACACTTTAGAAAATTAAAACGTAATTTTTTACTGCAAAGAAATTTTATTATTTTGATATTCGTGTCATACAATTTCACATCATATATTATTGATCCTTATAATATTCAGTTCATGTAAAACTTATTACCTAGACGACTTATTTATAGAATTGTGTTTTTTATAATTTAAAAATCTCATATTATCGTTTCATAGAATGTATATACTTCCATGCAAGTAAGCATTCTGACGCATGGTCATAAAACAAACCTAACCTAACCTACAGTTTTCGGTCTTTAGCCTAACCTACTAACTGCTAAATTTTAATATATTTCCATGCAAGCAAGCGGTTCCGTAGTCAACTAGGAACCCTTATAGTTTCGCCATGTCCGTCTTTCCGTCTGAAAAATACTGAGACTAAACATTATATGAAACAGTTTCTGTGAAACAATATTCTATAAAAATCTGTCAGCGAATCAAGAATACATACAAAATAATTCTATTAGTTGATGAGTCTGTTAATTGAAAAAAAAAGAGATAATAAAATTCTTTGATTTGTGTTTCTGCGAAATATGTTTCTTTCAAATAAATAGTTTTTAAAACAATAATATTCTAACTGAAAATACATGAACTACATATTCTTTGAAAAAAATTCTGCGAAACGAAATTCTGTGAGATTTCTGTCTGCGAAACAAGGGGACACCGCTAGTTTGCTCTGAAACTTTGTACTTCGAATAAGTTTAAGTATATGCAGGCCTGTAATTAGTTTATGTAGCTTCAGATACCATAGTAGAAAAATACAGTGAATTTAAGTTTTTCATACAAAACTTGTTTTTGCTGTATTTCGTTTGTTTTATAAACTGCAGGCATATAAACTAGTTTCAGGCCTAGATATACCTCATGTCATTGTACATGCAAATTTTCGTTACAATCTAACACGTAGTTTTAAAATGAGAACGAAACTCCGTTTGTATGGGAAGGTGAAATTTGGCCGAGCTTACTGCGGACTCTTAAGTTATAAAGTTTTACCAATGCAATGTCTAATGAATTGAGGATTAATGAGCAAGCATGGTTATTGAGAATTAGAGATCTAAACGGGACCGCGAATGTATTTCTACAATCTGCCTTCTGAATTACAGAAGGCTGATCTTATGTATTGTTATTTTTGACACATCACTCATCCAAGAAAAATTTATTAAATATTTGAATTTCCGCACGCGTAAAAGGTTTGACACATATGAGGACAGCTGCGCATATCATAACATTAGTCCTCTTAACTCCCGCAGGTCCCTGTCAGACATGATGTTCCTATACGATGTGCTGAATGGTCGCTTGGATTATCCAACGCTGCTACCGCAGCTCGGGCTCCGAGCTCCTCCTCGGCGTTTTCGTAATACACGACTATTTCACGTCCCCCTGCACCGTACAAATTACGGCCAAAACTCTATTCTAACTAGAATTGTACGCAGTTTTAATAAATCCTTTCATGACACGGATCCATTCTCTTCTTCGCGAAAACTATTCAAGTCGTCTATTATGGAAGGGCTTTCCTGATTATCACATACATACACTCATACACACACACACACACACACACACACACACACACACACACACACACACACACACACACACACACACACACACACACACACACACACACACACACACACACACACACACACACACACACACACACACACACACACACACACACACACACACACACACACACACACACACACACACACACACACACACACACACACACACACACAACACACACACACACACACACACACACACACACACATTTTTCTTCGCCCACATTGAAATTGTAGTTTCTCTTACTAGATAGTGTCAGCTTATCATTATGTAATTTTCGTACCTTAGGGTGCGCTAGTCTCGTTTCCTTACTCAGATCC
Organism: Hedya salicella; assembly: GCA_905404275.2. NCBI lineage: Eukaryota > Metazoa > Arthropoda > Insecta > Lepidoptera > Tortricidae > Hedya > Hedya salicella. The sequence continues at coordinate 6,789,023 of FR990112.1, read as the reverse complement.
TGATTTGTATAATCTAGGGAGTTCTGTTATTGGCTATGTGTAATGTATAATTGTAATAAGTTTATAATCTTAATGTAAACGCTGTTGAACTTCTTCAATAAATAAATAAATAAATCACCTGCCGCTACTTGAGAGTAATCTGCCACCGCCTCGCCTGTAAATACCAAAAAATACCTTTTAAGAACTCATTAATGGCAAAGTGTACCAGATAAATAAATAATGGTTTTCGATAGGTATTTATTTATTTTTTACGCTTCATATGTGTGAATACTGCAGTATTCATTCATTCATTCACATGTGAATGAATGTCCGATATAACCATTATCGCTACCTATACATTCATAAGCAATCTAAAAACTTGTCGCGAGGCTAAAACAAATAGAAGGTGCGCGTAACTTTGTCAGCGTAGGAGAAAAAAAAATCATAACCCTCTTTCTTCTTCAGCGTAGCCGGTTAAAAAGTATCCTATAGACTATGACCATGTATGTCTGCGTCAACCAAAAATGGTTGAAATTCATTCAGCCGTTTCGACGTTATGAAGCCGCAACGGCACATAAGTACAAAACAAAAAATTAAAAAAGAATGTTTTCGATTCAGTGACCACATAAGAGTCCCTATCATTTATTTTTTGAAAATATGTTCAATGTACAGATATTTAATTTTTACAACTTCATAATAGTACCACGAGTACATGTTATACGATATATCGCTTTAGAGGTACATATTAATGAGCCTACAGTCTGCTATTTTTGTCTACAATGTAGTACGCGATGTAAGTTCTACGAAACAAATGAGCGCGTCACTATTTCACTACATACTTACGTATCAGTGGTTTTTCTTCAGCCCGCATTACTTTTCAAAATAAGAGAAACCACGAGCAAAGTATAACTAACAAAGATGATTGTTCCTTCATAAATTTTAAAACAAAATGCTGAATCCGGTGGAGTAGGTACTATTAACCCATTACAATGATTGCTTCAATTTCCGTACAAAACCACACGGGTAAGTAACACCCACGCGTTCCAATTATTTATAACTTAATAGCATAGAAGTGTCTTTAAACACAATTTTTCTGTTATTTTGAATTCCTAAGGGAATTCAAGTAAAACAAATATAATAAATGATTTTATTTTTTAATGAATTAGTAACGAAAAACATAAGAAAATGGGCCGTTAAATACAAAAATAGACCATCGATCAACCCTGTAATGTTTTGATCCCGGGGCCACATCGACATAAAACGACACGTCATCTTATGTCGACGACGAAGTAGTAACATTTTTTGACTAAGGTGGGCTTACACCAAAATTTTAATCTAGAGTTAAGACTTAACCTAGAGTTAATCTGACAGTTTTGTTCTGAATCTGACGGGAGTTAAAATCTAACTCGGAGTTAAATTTGTTAACTCTGGACTGCGCAAGTGGCCCTAAAGAAGCAAAAACTACAATCAACAGTGACATAAATCACATCTTGGCGGATCACGACATCAGCAAGGACAGTAGGGGATACTGGGTAAAGTTATCTCACAGGTTGGTTGTCACACGGCCATAGCAGACAACTGTACGAACGGATTATTTCATCTACCAGTGTGGAAATATGGCGAGAGCTATATCTAGGAGTAAGATATAGCCCTCGAGATCGTTTGACACCGGTTCATAGTCCATTTGGCCGCTGTAACAACCGATCCGTAAGGTAACCTTACCGGACCCAGTCTTCCCTAATCATGCCCGTATCGTATCTTCGCTTTTTGACTCCGTCACACCGTCTGCACCGTTGGCAATAAAATTGCAGTTCCTGTTGTAGCAATTGAGATTTCGATCAAGGTGAATAAGTGTTCCAAAATGGCCGTGGAACAGATGAAGTAACCTTACCCAGTCTCCCCAGGCATGTCCGTGTCTTTGCTTTTTGACTCCGTCACCAGATGACAATAAAATTGCAGTTCCTATTGTAGCAGTCGAGATTTCGGCCGAGCTGAATAAATGTTCGAAGATGGCAGTGGAACAGGTGAGGTAACCTTACCGAGTCTCCCCTAATGACTGCTCTAAGAGATATACGACCTACAAGCCAGCTAAGTACATCTTAGATGTAACTTAGTACTCAGAAAGAATCAGCGGGCCTATGATGGTCGCGTTTATCACGCGATAAATGATATAATAACGCGCATGTCACTCTCGCACTCACATACGTGTCAGAAGGTGACGGCAGCTATGTCATTTATTTATCGCGTGACAAACTCAACCATCATAGGCCCGCTGGTCGTGGATTCAAAACATAGAATTACATTTCCGATAAAGCGGGTTGATAAATTTAGATTACATTTTTTTATGTTAATGGGTGTAAACCAGCAGACGGATCGCCTGATGGTAAGCGGTCAACGTCGCCCACAGACCTCGCCCAATGACACCTGCAACATCAGAGTTGTCACAAGCGCGTTGCCGGCCTTTCAGGTGGGGTAACCTCTTTTCTTGAAGGCTTCATCAGGTCGCATCGGTCCAGAAATACTGCCGGCACATACGTTACATTAGCGGTTACTCATATCGTAAAAGCGAGGCGTGCAAAGCCGGCAGCGTCGGAGTCCACTCGTCTTTCATGGCTAAGGCTCTTGTAATGGACCTAAACATGTCGGCTTAGGCTCATAAGACTCACTTTCCCTTCTCCTTTTTTGAGGTTGATCTTTGAACCTTCCCTAAAATATGGTTGAGGGAGGCGATGGCTGAGATATGCGTCATGCTCGTGAACGGGTGCCGTTTGTGGGGTCCGGTTTGTTCATGCTAGCAAGGGCCAAATTAATTATATACCTAGTAACTGCATACCAGAGTTTAATGAACAGACGTGAGAGACTTCATCCTGTACTCGATTGAAGTTATTCATTTTTATCTCTAAGAAACTTAGTTAAATATTTGTTTTGTTTTGTTTATAGAGGTACTCGTATATCTTTAGACATTTCTGAGGATTTTAATTAATCAATTTTATCTTCTTGCATATGCTGACGCCTAGAGACCATATACATCTCTAAGAAATTTAGATTTAAGAATTATTATTTTTAATGTATTATTATTATTTTAATCTTAATTGTTTTACATACTCTGACATTTTGAATTTTATTCTAGACACATTATAGATTTTTTTTCTTTTGATTGACAATCCTTTTGGGATTTATCTTAGAATTATTTTAATTTTTAAAATGATGAATTTATCAATAATAGGTATTATACTTAAGTTAAATGATCTGATTAGGTTTTTCTGGGTTTTCCCTAATCCTTGCAACAAATTTTGGATCATATTGTATATATGTCTCCCAGCAAACACTTCTCTAATGTAACTGACAATTCGAAAGTGCTTTTACCTAGGCCTACTTGAATAAAGCATATTTTGATTGATTGATTGATTTCCCGAAATGTGTACTTTTTCTGAAGGTACACTTGTTTAAAATGATCACTTTCTCGGAAAGTGCACTTTCGAAAAGTGCAGATTTGGAAAAGTATATACAAATGTATACTATATGTGTCAAAATGCACCAACATGAAGGATTTATAAATCCTAGGTATGTATAAATTCTATAGGTAAACATGTGAACATCGCCATCATGACTTAGGATCTTCACCAGAGGAAAACTTTTTGGTGAAGATGACATTTTTGGGTAGTGAACATTTTGGGAAAATGTGTGTATTGAGAAAATGTATATTTTGGGAACATGCACTCACGAGGAAAGTGCCCTTCATGGGCAAGTGTACATATTAGGAGTGACCATTTTGCGGAAACTGCACTTTTAGAGAAAGTGCACATTAAATTGTTTTATTTAAAAAATAAACAACATTATAACTTATTAATTCACTAATGTAAGTGATAATGAATAAAAGGATATACTCGTACCTCTCTATCGTTTTACGTTAATGAGTATTTTATTTTTAGGGTTTCGTAATAAAATGGTAAAAATAACTAAAGAAAATTAAAAAATTTAAAAACCCTCCGACTTATTCCACTAAAAGCTGAATATCTTGGAGACGAGTGCTACGATTTTCATCAAGCAAAGCTAAGAACGCTCGGAATAAAATTATCTATGACACAAAAAAACCGCACTCAAATCGGTCTATCCGTATGGGCGCTACGATGCCACAGACAGATACACAGATACACCGAGTTACAGACACGTTAAACTTAACACCCCTCTTTTTTGTCGGGAATTAAAAAGGAATCGTTATGGTGCAACTCTCTCTGTCTGTCTGTCCGACTATTACAGCGCTAAGCGCTCCGGAACTACTTTTATACTACTACTAGAGCGTACTCCCACCTGAAAGGCCGGCAACGCACTTGTGACTCCTCTAGTGATGCAAGTGTCTATGGGCGACGGTGATCGCTTACCGTTTGCCCCCTATGCCATAAAAAAAAATACTAGCTTCTGCCAGCGACTTCGTCCGCCTTAAATTCGATTATCGCGAATAAGGGTATTTTTCCGGGATAAAAAGTAGCCTATGTCCTTCCCCGGGACTCAAACTATCTCCATACCAAATTTCATCCAAATCGGTTCAGTGGTTTAAGCGTGAAGAGGTAACAGACAGACAGACAGACAACATCACGCCAAAACGGCTTAATGGATTTCAAATATTTTCGCTACACGGATAGCTGGTCATCTACAGATGGTTATAAGATACTTTTATCCGACTACTCTCACTCAAAAAAGAGGGTTATAATTTTTATTCTCCTCCGCTAACGAAGTCCAACCAACCTTCTAGTATGCTATATATTTGAAATTTGGAAAGTTATAGACATAGCCAGCCTACATGTTTAGCAAATGTTTTTTTTTATTTAAATATTCTTTTATTTCCTACAAATTTTAGGGGGGCAAATAAATGTCTGCAATTATATAATTTAATACAAATATTATAGTTCATTTGTATAGCACTATAGACACCAAGTACCAACTTAACCGGTCAATTACGTTAGGTTAAGTGAAAGTTTGTACAGAACCCTCAGTGCACAAGTTAGTCTCGCACTTGGCTGGTTTTTATTTTAAATGCATCTTTGACCCTGTGTGACGCATGGACGTCAGTACCGGACGCAAGGACGGATTTCCAATGGCAGTTCTCTGAGCATTACCGTGACTCTGACTTCGATGGTTAACCCAATGTTGACATTTTTAGTAAATTAAAATGCCATTTTCAAATAAGTTTGATTCATTCCGGCTTAAACTGCAGCTGACCGGTTATTTATTTTTAAACTTAGATCTTTGTAACAATTTTGGATAAATATGGTGGGATGTTTTCACACTAAAAAGTAGTATAATATTTCTTAATTTACAAAAAAATATAATTGCTTGTGATAGGTATATATGTATAATATGTTACGGATTAAGATATCTTTACATTTTGCATTTAGTTTAAACACTGGCCCCAGTTCGAATCCGAGGAAATAAAGTAAGAAAGCTAGTTAGCTAGCTAGTTTTAGCTAGTATGAGAATTGTACTCCGATAATGACAATAAAATCAAGACAGGGAGGAATGGAGAAGACTGGGGGAGGCCTTTGCCAGAAGGCACACAGATTTATAAATATATTCGGTTACTGTTATGTAACCATTATATTAAAATTTGCATAAGTGGTTATAAAATTAAAAAATACCATAAAATAAGGCGTAGGTACACATGTGACATTTACGAAAAAAAAACTGAATGTCCGAAAAAACTGGCTAAGTTCAATAAAGAAATTTCGACAATGAGTAAAAATTATTTGAAGAAGAGTGCTTGCCAACGGTTCCATAGTCTAGCTAGGCCTTGTTTTATAAAGCACTATGAACCCACGACTAATATATACAATACTTAAATTGCAATTATTATGAAAAAAAAGAAGTATTTCGAGCCAAAGGAACCCCATGCATAACATATTATATTTATTAAATTGTTCTAGGTCATATTTGTCCGTACAATTGGGTCTTCACTTCAGTAAACTCTAGTCGGTGAACGCGACCGCCGGCCGTTTCTATTATCCGTTGCATTTCATATTATGTCGAACTAAGCTTATACGTATCATTGCGTTAACAAGAAATTTGGAGGATATTTTAATCAAATCTAAATATCTATTCGGCCCGTGACTGACAGGTAGGAGATTAAAATGTGCGTGAAGTACACAAGCATTTATACGCGGCTTCGGTCGCACTACCGGGATTCGGGAGTTGGGTATATTACTCGTATAATAACTGAACTGATTATTTTATATGGCAAGTTTCATATATCTGTTCGATGGATTACGCGTTATTGAGTAACATACAACCAAACGTCTACACAAACTTTCACATTTAATATAAGGATAGTTTCAAAAGAACAGAAGGATCTCGGTTCGACTTTGTTAAATTCACACGTTGTTAATGTTACGCGACATACCCGCCAGTTGTGGGTCTGTTTTATATTAAATCCTTTTTTAGCGAAAACCGGGAATAGTGAAAATCTCAGAGGCGCATATCGTCCGTACCTTCACCACTCGTAAAGCAATAATAACTTTAAAAATATTTTTGTTGGCATGTAACTTGATCACGTAATCAGTGGCGTGGCGTCCATATAAGCCGATTCCCACTGGGTTGTCCAAGGAAAAGCTTATAACCACCTTTTACTTTAAATATGAGTAAATGAATACGTTTCGGCTTCCCTTGTAATTTTCCTGATGCCACGAATCCGTCACGTATGTAAAAAAAATATACTACAAATATTTGACGACCGGTTTAGCTCAGCGAGAGGTAAATTGCTGAAGGTCCTGGGTTCAAATCCCGGTAAGAGCAAATATTTGTGTGACGAGCATTCATATTTGTTCCTAAGTCTTGGATGTTTTCTATGTATATTTTATACTATTATAAACTTGTAAAAATGAAATGTCTGTACATTGAAGATATCTATACTATTATAAAGTTGTAAAAATGAAATGTCTGTACATTGAAGATATTTTCAAAAAATTGATTGTTAAGGACTAAGGAGGTCACTAAAACGAAAAATATTTTTTTTGGATTTTATGTATGTTTGTATGTGTCGTTGTGGCTTCATCACGCAAAATCGGCTAAACAGATTTCCATATTTTTTGATACACGGGTAGCTGGGTATCTCCAGATGGTTACAGGATACTTTTTACCCGACTACGCTGAAGAAAAAACGACGGGTTATGACTTTTTCTCCTCCGCGAACGAAGTTGCGGGCATTCTCTAGTTTTCAATAAAATGATTGTAACGGACTATTTGGAGGTCACTGAATAGATTTTTTTTGTATGTTTGTATGTGTCGTTGTGGCTTCATCACGTAAAATCGGCTTAACGGATTAATGCAATTTTTGCTACACGGGTAGCTGGGTATCTCCCGATGGGTATAGGATACTTTTGCCCGAGTACGCTGAAGAAAAATAATCGGCCAAGTACATATATGTCGGACCATGCTCAGTGTAGGGTTCCACAGCTGTTGATACAAAAAAATGCACTACAGATTAACAAAATACGATATGAAAAAGTGTACTACCAAAAGAGATCGTATCTCCACAGCACTTACGTCCTTTAGCTGAGAAGCGCAGTTTTTTGGCAATAACTCAAAAACTGTATATTCGATCATGATGAAAACAATATTCGTCAAAAGTATTACAAAGTAGTAACAAGTACAAAAATAACAAAGTAAAGCGTTCTTTTTAATTTTATTCACATTTTTTGGACATACCGCTTAGAAAATAGAGGGACACAATTTATGCAACTTTCGGCGCGATTAATTACGAAAACATTCACTAAGTCAAAAATTTGTTTTAAAAACCTCAAAGTAGTCTTTTTAAAAGAAGTTAACGTGTTGAAGTTGACGACCTGTTTAGCTCAGCGGGAGTAACGTTGCCTGCGAAGCTGAAAGTCCAGGGTTCAAATCCAAGTAAGGGCAAATATTTGTGTGACGAGCATGAATATTTGTTCCTGAGTCTTGGATGTTTTCTATGTATATAAGTAAATATGTCTATTAAATATATCGTCGTCTAGTACCAACACAAGCCTTATTGAGCTTACCATGGGACTGGTTCGAATTAAGTAGCGGCTTATATAATCATCAAAATTTCATCAATATACCTTTAGTAGTTTTTGAGTAAAATGCCTGTGACATACGGACGGATTGACATGACGAAACTACATATAATGGTTCCGTTTTTGCCATTTTGGCTACGGAACACTAAAAAAAGCGACGCGTTGGCCTATTAAGGATTATTTTTATCTGTAGCACAGTAAACCGCTTTCTCCCAATGTCATAACAATCGCGTGATCATCTCGAGTGCCATTTTTACTTACCGCTTTCGATTTGCAGCCATTATTTTGATTATGGTTTAATGGTTATGAAGCAGACATACATTTAATATAGACTACTTCATGTTTATCAATTGGTATAAACATTCAAAAAAATCGGCCAATAGCATGTCGGACCATGCTCAGTGTAGGGTTCCGGAGCCGTTCATACAAAAAATGCACTACAGATTTTAAAAAAAGTACGATATGAAAAAAGGTATTAGCAAAATAGCGTATCTCCACGCCACTTACGTCCTTTTGCTGAGAAGCGGTATATCCGATAATTTTTGGACAAAAGGTAATAGAGGTGAGGACAGAATTTATGCTACTTTCAGAGTGATTATTTCTAAAAATATTTACTGAATCAAACATTTTTTTTAGAGAACCGTTGAAATATGTAGGTACGGTTTGAACGGATCATATCGCGTATATAGCGATTATGTAGCGTTTTTTTTTCTCCTCAGTACGCCTCATTTGTGAAATGGTGCTTGGTAAATTAATTAAACCCTTCTCGCACATGTGTAGCTGTCTAACTTTACAGATTAGGTTCATCTGGCATGTATGTACACCTTTACTTGTTTTCTCAAAGTGGGTAGTTTGCACAAATTGTAACTTTGACACAGATAAATATAACAATTTAACGGATTATATCGCGTATATTATCTCATTTTAGTTCCCGACGTTTCGGAAGCTTTCCAGCTAAATTGTTTTATTTCAATGAGTAACAATCGCGGAAACAGAAGAAAATATTACAGATAAATATATCTTTTCTCAGTCAACCGGTGAACATGGAAAGCTGAAAAGCTTCCAAAACGTCGTGAACTCAAATGAGATAATATACGCGATATAATCCGTTAAATTGTTTTATTTAAAGGGTTATTTCCAACGCATCATTCATAGATACTTAGGCTATTAAGTTTATAATAGACTCATCGCTGCACGTATGATTAGACAGAGCAATTAATCGATAGACAATTATATATACATTATTCATATACTTTGTGGAACGAGGTTGCAACTAGTTATAACACTAAGTACGTAGTGGTTTCTATCGCGTAAGTAATCAGTAATGATCCAACAAGTTATGGAGTCACGCCAGTTTTCCTTCCGGACGGGTGCTACACACTTATATAGCAAGTTGTTATATATGCTGTTGTCCTGAACAGTATTATACCACGTAGACGAGCTCGACTGTTATCCTACTAATGTTATGACTGCGAAAATGCATTTGTTGGTTTGTCCTTCTTCACACGATAACAGGGCAACTAGAGGCTTAGAGAGTGACATAGGCTATTTTATCCACAAGCCGCGTGTGAGATCTGGGGGTTTTTGCCTAACGAAATTTGGACAATTGGTATCCGAATCAACTGTCATAGCCCATACAAAATCATGACACTTGATTCTGTTTCCGAGCGTCACACGCGTCAGGCAATAGGGGGGGCTAGAAGGAAATAAAAGAAAATATAAGTACAGCACAGTTTTTCTACTCTTGTATATGTGAATTAGATTTCCGCGAATCATAGAACAAAGGCATACTAGATTGGACCATCACTCTATATGGTCTATATTATATGCCACTAAACTATAATAGAATATAGGGTTTGACGGCCGGTTTGGCTCAGAGGGAGTAACGTTGCCTGCGAAGCTGAAGGTCCTGGGTTCAAATCTTTGGTAAGGGCAAGTTGTGTGATGAGCATAAATATTTGTTCGGAGTCTTGGATCTTTCTTTATATGTAAAAGTAAATATATCGTCGTCTAGTACCTATAACACAAGTCTTATTTGAGCTTGCCATGGGACTAGTTCGATTTGTGTAAAAATTAACTCGTAATATTTATTTATTATACAACTCCGCTGGAGTTAATCGCTGTGGTCTTGAGTATAAAATTGTGTGATCAACGATTTGTTACTATTATTATTCCAAGGGTTAAATGTTTCGTATTAGTCCTTTAGTCGTAGCGTTGAAAGCAAAAAGTATGAGTTACATTCCTGAGCTAGAAGGTTCTATCACGTTCGTCACTCCAACGCATGCGGCGCTAATTACGATTCCTATTGTTGTTAAAATAACAAGTCATTTACGACGTTATTAGTGTAAAGTGTTGTGGTAAGTTAACCTGTAAGTGCATCGCCGCGAGTTTTATAGCTATAACGTTCATAAAATGTACGTCAGCGTCGAACGCGGCACTGACGGACTCCTCCCTGCTATAATATGGCCCCTAGACGGGCACGTATTTGAATATCGAAAGTTTATTTATCTAAAGTTAAAAGACGACGACGTCAAAATATCGAAAATTTAGATATCGAACGATCATAAGGTCGAAATTCAAAATATCAAAAGTATGCATTATCGAATGGTACAATTATCGAATGCTTAAATTTCGAAAATCGGAATAACGACGGATAAATTATTGAAAATGGGAATCTCGAACCATTCTAAGGTCGAAATTCTAAATATCGAAAGTCTATATTACCGAATGGTATAATAGTCGAATACTAAAATGTCGAAAATGTCAATATCTACAAGTGAAATATCGTAATATTATTTCGTTGGCTATTATAAAATATCGAAGGTATTTCGTATGGTTTTTGATTAAGACCCACTGCCAAACGTTTGATTTTGTAACCGTAATTTGGTCATGCAACTGCTCCGGCGCTACGGCGAAACGAAGCTCATGCACCCACGCGGCATTCCAGCGGGCGAAGGCAGCCGTCCCTCCGCGCGTCCGGGGTTGCAAGAACACTCTAGGGGTAGGGCAGACAGTGGCTTAAAATTGTCAGTCTTAATGTAAAAAAGTAAAATATTATATAAGCATTAACGCTCCGCTCGCTTTGCTCGCTCCGCTATACATGGTCATAATACAAACCTAACCTAACCTACAGTTTTCGGTGTTTAACCCAAGTTTCATATTGCAAGGATTTTGACGCTCCACTCGCTTCACTATACATGGTCACAATACAAACCTAACTTAACCTACTTCTTTTAGACTGTGACAAAATGGGACATGAGTCAAAAGCCCTAAACTGTAGGTTAGGTTAGGTTTGTATTGTGACCATGTATAGCGGAGCGAGCGAAGAGAGCGGAGCGTCAAAATGCTTGCAATATTTTACTTTCTTACATTAGGACAGACAATTTAAAAAAGTATAATATTGTAAAAGGATTTTGACACTCCGCTCGCTTCGCTCGCTCCGCTATTCATGGTCATAATACAAACCTAACCTAACCTACAGTGTTCGGTTTTTGACGCATGTTTCATATTGCAACGATTTTGACGCTCCGCTCGCTTCGTCATACATGGTTACAATATAAATCTAAATTACCCTACTTTTTTTTAGAATTGCGACAAAATGGAATATGGGTCAAAAACCGAAAACTGTAGGTTAGGTTAGGTTTGTATTATGACCATGTTTAGCGAAGCGAGCGGAGCGTCAAAATACTTGCAATATTTTACTTTTTACATTGGGACAGACAATTTAATGCCACCCGATTTAGATCCCAGCCGTCGATATAATGAAGGTAGATATTAAGATAGTTTGCAATTTCAATTTTCGATATTATAAACGTTGGTTTTATGATGGTTAATATTTTATGTTTCGACATTAACATATATCGATAATTCAACTGTCGATATTTCAGTTTTAGGAATTCCAGTCATCGATATAATGATAAAAAGAGATTTAGATCGTTCGATATTTAAATTTTCGATATTTTGGCCGTCGACTTTTAAACTTTAGATATATTAATTTTCGATATTCAAATACGTGCCCCCCCTAGACACGTTTAAACTATTCGTTTTCATAGGTCTCGCCCTTGGTTTCGTTTTCTTAAGTCAGTGTATACAACCTGCTTGACGGACCAATATATTTTGACCTGTGATCTGGAACATGTACCATTACTTAACGCGTCTAGTTATATTAGGGACGAACTGTAGGCGATAGAGTGCGAAATTTAAGAATCGCACTCCAGTTCAAAGGCCAAATGACTTAATAGGCATATGGGGCACTGCAAGCGCTGTTATCATGTGTCGACATTAGTTGGCGACAAACAGGTTCATTTAAAAAGGTTTAGTTATATAGGTGGTGCATATTCGTTCCGATGTTAATAGTAAACTTCATATTCCAATGAGTTAGTATTTTTTCGTAGTTTTCCTTATTTCAAACCGACCATCAAACAACGATTTTTCTAGTTGTTTAATTTTAACATATTTATAATATATTCAAAACGATCACAGTTTAGAGTAAAAAAACATATTTTTCACTTCTCCTGCTCAAAAAGTAAGTCATATTAACTTCGCGAAGCGAGACTAAAATAGTACATTTAGCCCCTAGGGTTTAAAAGAAAGCCATATAATCCCATACAATTTTTTATGAAACTGAAAAAAAAACTTGCGGCCAGCTACATACTACTTACGAATAATTAAAAACAAACAAACCTACCTCATCAGATTGGCCAAAATTTCTGATCGTATTGCAGCCCTTCACATTAAAAAGTAAGAATTGTCTATGGCGATTATTAGTTTTAAAAAATATATAAGCTGTCAATTTAACTATAAAGAATTGCTCAAACTGTACTTTTTATTTTTCATGAAATATACAATTTTAATGTTAAGTCTTTTTTATTTTCTCGCAGTCGAAGTGAAAAGCAGAGTGTTTAACACGTGGCTAAAAGCCATTATGACTTCGTGTCATAAGGACTTATTTTAGTCCCTTGTCAAACAATCTACTATTTTATTCCATTGAAGCATAATGACGTCATGATGGTATCACAAAATTACGATATATATTTACCTACCTATGTTGCTGAAGTGTCAAATAAATAATACAGGATACTTACAGCTACATCTACATAATCAAACATCCTTTATATACGACGATACGAGTAAGTAGGTAAACTAGTAGTTTGTTTCAAAAACAAAGAAGTTTATTTTTTCTCGCATAATTAGTCAGTACACTCGTACATATATGTAGAATTTACTTAAACATCTTATCATAATCAAACAAGAATTTCATTGATAATGACAGCCACGTTAGCCACCTATCGAAAAAATAAGTATAAGCACATTTAATCCATTAGGTCGATTTCACCAACGTGTTAAGTCTTATCCCAATATTAAATCATGAATTACTGATGAGTAATAATCTCATTTTACGTTTCACCAATATTTAACCTAAGGATAAAATCTAAACACTAGAGTAAAATCTTATAACGCCAATTTCGGCTGAGTAAACTGTTAGTCGTAGATTAGTATTCCACTTATCTATCATCATCATTGTCACTTTTTCAATTCAATTATATATTGGTAAACATAGTTTACATGTCAACATATAATTGAAATTCTTATTGAAATAGAATAATTATTAAATATTAATCCTTGTATACAAAAGTGACACACACTCTCAAGTGTTAGAAGGTAAACTGTAGAAAGCCCTCCCTAACAGTTGCCCGACTCGAACGCAGGAAAATTTCAAGACTTTTTTTATCGCTTTTCTTAACTAAATATCAAAATGCCGTAAAAACTATTTCAAAATATGAAATTAATATAGCCAAGAAATATGCATGATATAGGCATTTGAAACTACTAATTAAACAGAGATGTCCGATATGCACTGTTACGTCATAGTACACACGAGCCATATAAACTCCATATTAAATTTTGTTTTTGAAGAAAGAGATAGAATGAAATCTTCGATGGCTTATATCCCCTTGGTTATTTTTATAGTTATTCGGTTTTTTTTTGTGTCTACTGTTTGTTACATGAATGAGCTTTTAATAAAGCAAATATTTAAAAAAAACATGCATATTCCCTATTGTGAACTGTCTGTAACTCGCTACAAAAATAATTTTGCATAGCTATCCCATTTAACAAACTCATTAACTTATTATTAATATTTTAGAAGCACACGTGTAACGCCCACCAGACTGTTTACCCAGAGGGGCTCGAGTTAGTTGAGATGACATCGCCGGACGACATACACGCGAGTGATAAGAAAAGTAGTGACGTGCACATTGTCGATATTGACGCCGACATAGACCGAATCATACACGGGATCGAAAAAACAGACACAGTGGTGGAAATCGACAACGGAAACTATCCAGTCATGAACGGAAACGGTAAGTATTTTTTTATTGAGTTGTGTTGACTAATAAATTAAGGGCTAATCGAACATTAAAATTTGCTTTTTCTTGCTTGGATGGAATGAAAAAGGAATAAAATAGGTTTTTTTATTAGAGTATGCCGTATGAAATATTATCATTTTGTCTCTTAAGTGATGTGTGATTTAGATACGCGTATTACTTAGGCACTTTAAAGGTAGTGTATTTTGACAATATCTCGATATTATTTTTTCTGTTTCATCGTAACGCTCTAATAATAAAGTTTTTACGGGACTTTATAAATATTATATTTAAATATGAACCAGATTTCTTCTGTTTCCGCGATTATTACTCATTTAAATAAAATATTTTTTTCGGAAACGTCGGGAACTCAAATGAGAGAGATATACGCGATATCCGTTAAATTGTTTTATCTAAATCAGTTTTCTTATGTTTTCCTTCTTAAGAGATATATTACCTACTAGTTGTCTGAAACATTATATGACGCAGTACTCATTTTGTGACAGCGAGGAAAATATCTTCTATAGGTATACCTTTAGGTACCACAGCGGTACCTACTGCAAAGAAGTGTTGTTACGCTTGATGTACGGTCAGCTCAAAAAATATTTTTCAAGATTTTGATCTTTATGTCCCGGACAGACATTCAGAAATGTAACATATTATTAGACGTGGCTGTACGTACATAGCAAAAATAAATAACCACACAAGGCATCTTCTTAAAATAACAATCAATCATTATTTATTTGCTAGAATAGAATACTGTCAAGTGGATGTTGTCAAATGAGGTACAGTATGAATATAGCCTGCTAGTGGGCATGCAAATACTATACAATGAAAATAATGTACTAAAATTAACTAAGACAGTATTTTACTACAATTACGACTCAGCATGCAGAAATTATTAAAATATCAACCTATACTACTACCTACTACATTATACTACATTTAATCAGTATACCTACTCAAAATATTATTTTACTGAATAAAATGCAATATATCAAAAAGTCCAATAAATATTTCCTTAATACAACAGGCATTTCGGATTATAACTTATTAAACAATCTGGGTGTCATGCCAAATACACTTTTTGCATGTAAAGCTGTTTTTGATTGCAGAAAAGTGATTTTATGTCGCTGTCGTGGGCTATTAAAAACAGCCTAAAAATAAAAGATCACTGAATCGATATATCTCTACTTACTATTTTAAAGTTGTAAAAGTGAAATGTCTTCATGTTAAAGATGTAAAAGTGTTAATTTCAATGAATCGAAAATCATTTTTTTAGATTTTTGTATGTGACTTTACGCCTCGTCACGTCAAAACAGCTAAACGGATTTCAATTTTCAACCAACTTTCTTACATGGATATCCGTGGATAGTTATATAAAACTCTTTACCTGACTACGCTTAAGGAAAAAAGCAGGTTATGATTTTTTTCTTCTCCGCGAACGAAGTTGCGAGCACCTTCTAGAAATTATTAAAATGCCGCAAATAAACTTATTCTCGGGTGAACTAGCGCTGATCTCAAATATACGTCACGGAATAATAACGAATTCTGCTCTTAATTTACATAACCAACCGGTAGTTTTAAAAGGTAATAAAATTACCGTCAAACTCAATGGTTGTTTACAAAGTCAACGTATGAATATGACCTCGGTCGCAGATTCAAACCTCGCCAAAAACAGATACATTTCTAACCAAACAGGCGCATATCTCTCATCCTCGCGCGCTAATTGCTCCCGGTTGACCTCAGTTCTAAATTGTCATGTTTTAAGTGTGGACGACCGGTTTAGCTCAAAGGCAGTGCTGATAATCAGAATCGTTTGTATTCCGGACTTAATACACGAAAATGTACAACACTTTTTATGTCATATAATCACATATTTATCTGAACAATTCTATGCAAATAAAACGTGTGCATAGATAGGCCCTCAGGGCAATTGTGCAGATCCGGCAGTCAGATTTTTCACTAACTAGTATAAATATTGGACCGTAAAAAATCCGAGTGTTGGCCAGTAAATTCCTTGTAGTGCAAAATCGGTTTAACTGCTTAAGAAACAGCACACAAAACAAAAGACTGAAATGAAAACCATTCGTCTAGTAATACAGAAAACAATACAACTTATAACGTTTGGAGAAAGTTTGACGTGAAAGGTTTATTTTAAACTAGATCAAACTCAACTTATCGAACTTCGTACCTACGCGTGAATTTATAATATAAGTTTTTCATACACATAATGTTCATCCCCCCCCCCCCCCCCCGTCATTCCCTTGTGGAGTTGATTTTAAAGCCTTTCTGAGTGAAATAACTTTATTTAACACCGCCTTATAGCGTAAGACCGAAAAAGTGATGACTGTATTTTTGAATTTCGAACTTTCTTTTATTTCATAAGAGCTCAAAGCTTGCTTGGAATTGATTGATTGTTTGTTGAAACTTGTACAAGTACTCGGGAACTTACGAAGATATTCGGGTCATACAGATTTTTTAGTATGAGTTAGCGTTATGCGTCTTTCCTGTAGACACCCGAAAGTTAAATAAGGGTATTTCTTTGAGTATCATAAGCATAAGTAATAAGTATCTGAAATTTTGGCTAAGTGGACCACTTAAGAGCCTCATTCAACGCCAGATGTTGGTAACAGACACAATTTTAATAGATTTTTAACGAGTTGATTCCTCTTTGTATAGAATGTGAAACGATAGCCTTATTTTCCTGGCGCCATTTGTAAAATCACTTCGGTAGTTTGACGATAAGATTTCCTAATTTTGTGATGGACCTAGATTTAAACACAGGACGAACTGGCGAAATGATTACGTATCTACGTATTTATGGAATTTAAACATTGCACTGATATTTTACAGTAACATTAAGTACTGATTACTGGTAGATAGATAAAAATATGATAATTTTAAAATCACTACAGTAAGTATTACAAATTAAATGTTTATCTGTAATTTGTAATATACATCTGTCCTTATCCTTATCATTACTTCCTTACTATATTATAAACGTGAAAGGTTGTATGTACGTTCCACTTAATCTCACAAACTACTGGACGATTTTTTATGAAACTTTCCAGTTATGTACATTATATACTATAATGACATATGCTATAATGTGTGTCAAATTTAATCTCTTTAGGGACGAAAAAGGGGATGAAAATTTGTATAAAGTCGGAGATCAAATTCAAGATCAAAAATGTAAACCTACAACTGTCAACGTCAAAGTAACGTGACAGGGGAATCATCTTTTTTATCTTATTGTTTTTTTATAGCCGAACTATATTGACCAAATGTTTGTTTGAATGCAACAATAACAAACTTCAAACAACGAGAAGCATATTCATATAGGTCAGATAACGAATAACGAATGTCGTGTGATGGACTGAGGGATAAACTAAAATGGCCGCTGGCTATGACATTAATCGATTTAAGCCTTATGGTCTAAAGTATGTCTTTGGGAGCGTTCATGTATTACATAAAGCAATTTTTGACCCCCCCTACTCGTACTCCGAGTTAAATAGTACCGTACGGTACTATTTAACCCGGAATATGGTAGTGTTAATGAGTATTTCAATGATTCTATTAACCACCGCTTGCGTATTTTTTTTTTATGGTGGCAACCCGTTTGTTAACATTTTTGATCTCGAATTCGATCTCCGACTTTAGACAGTAAATATTTTTTTACGCTAGGAACTTGAAATCTTGGTAATATGCTTCACACTATCCCGGAAAAATACCTTTTATCCGTGATAAAAGAATCTAAGGCAAACGAAGTCGCGGGCGGCCGCTAGTACTATTATAAAGTTGTCAAAATGAAATAAATGTTTGTATGTGTCGTTGTGGCTTCATCACGCTAAAAAACGGATATCTATTATTTTTGGTACTCGGATAGCTGGGTATCTCCAGGTGGTTATGGGATACTTTTTACTCGACTGTGCTAAAGAAAAAAGAGGGGTTATGACTTTTTCTACTCCACGAACGAAGTTGTTAGAAGGGCGCCTTCTAGTTACAAATAAATTTATCCCATATTTTTTAGTAGGTATCTAGATTTAGGTATGTTATGACTTACGAGTTACGAGTAAGTAATTCACGCTCATTCAGAGATACCGCATAGTAAGCGTCTTGCATTCAAATGACTAATAATATAAAACATCCACATTTCCTGTCTAAACCAAAACACCTACGCCGCCGGCGGCCGCTTCAGTTGCCCTGGTCAGTGACTCGTGAAGGCGCACCAAACCACGAGTCCTCAGTCCAGTTCCAGTTACGATGAGCCCGCCCGCATCGCACGGCGTGTCGGCCGTCGATAGTGAGAGTGACACACGTGTTACCGTGGTACCAGAGTGTGAAACAGTTGTGACCATAGACACCATAGACCAGGATTATAACATGTCTGAAGGTAAAGGCCAGAAAAAAAAACAATTCAAATTTCGAATTTCATCGCCATTCATTTATTTGGGCCGTTGCTATGGTTACGCTTTTAGGCACGCAAAAGGTGAAAGTACTTGAATATTTTGGTCGTCATGCACTCTGTTGTTAAAAATCATTCATAAACGTCACGTTGCTTTTGTATGAATATAATATTATGTTATACTCGAACTCCAGAATTGTTAGTAGGATATTTTATTAGTGGAAGGCGCCCGCGACTTCGTTTTCGGAGGAGGAAAATATCATATCCCTCTTTTTAGTTACTACCTATAACCATCTTTGAATGGCCAGCTACTCGTGTACCAAAAATTGATGAAATCTGTTTAGCCGTTTTGACTTACAGCGACACATACAAACATTCAAAAAATAATTCTCGATTCAGTGACCTTCAATTAGTCCGTTTCACTTTTTTTTTTAATATCTTCAATGCATAGATATTTTATTTTTACAACTATATAATAGTATAGATGTATGATATATGTGATTTATGTACTACTAGATAGTGTCCGCAACATCGTTCGCGAAGAAGAAAAAATCATGACCCCTATTTTTTTTCTTCAGCGTAGTTGGAGAAAAAGTATCCTTTAACAATCTATGGATACTCAGCTTCCCATTGATAAAATATATTTGAAATCCGTGAAGCTCATTTGGCGTGATGAAGCCACAACGAAACATCTTAAAACAAGCAAAAAATAAAAAATAAATAATATCGATTTTGTGACTTCCAAATAGTCCGTTACAATTTTATTATGTTTTCGTAAATATCTTCAATGTACAGACATTTTTTACTACTTTCGAATAGTAAGTACTTATAGATTATTACAATACAATTTAATGGTATTTTTTGTACTTACTTAAAAACGAAAACATCAGTTTATAACGTGATGAGTTGATGACAGACCGATGGCATACAAAACAAAACAAACAATAGAGTTTTTTATGGCAGATGAAACGACCGGAAAATGTCAACAATTGAATTCCTACGTTGATGTCGTTTAGATAATTAACAGCTTCATGTAAATTGAATTGACGAGTACTTGACATTTAAGGTTAAAACAGTAATATCTCAATCACTATTTTAATCTACCCACGCCAAGAAAGCCACGCTCTTAGTAAGAAGATAAACACGGTGTAGGCTTCTGTGGGTATTCCGTTCGGTCGACAAAAATTATTAGTTTTGAACCTAGAAAAATTAGGTCATAAGCATATAAGTAAAGGTCGTCACTGCGTCAGTTAAGTTACAGGTAAATTTTTTAAGTGATATTTATTGTAATCGCTATAAATAAATAAATATTGAGGGACAATTTTATACAAATTGAACTAGTCCGATGGAAAGCTCAATAAGGCTTGTGTTGTGCAGTTACCTACTAGACGACGATATCTATACTATTATAAAGTTGTAAAAATGAAATGTGTGTATATTGAAGATATAAAAAAATGTAATGGACTATTTGGAGGTCACTGAATCGAAAAAGATCATGTTGTTTTTTTTTTTGTATTTTGTATGTGTCGTTGTGGCTTCATCGCGCCTATATATGCCGGAGATACCCAGCTACCCGTGTACAAAAAATAGTTGAAATCCGTTTAGCCGATTTTGCGTGGTGAAGCCACGACACATACAAACATACAATAAATCCAAAAATAATGGTTTCGATTTAGTGACCTCCAATTGGTCCGTTACAATTATTTTTTGAAAATATCTTCAATGTACAGACATTTTTACAACTTTATAATACTCGTAGTATAGATACCTACTTATATAAATAGAAAAGGTCTAACACTCAGAAACAAATATTTATGCTCATCACACAAATATTTCCCTTTCCCCGGGATTTGAACCCAGGACCGTCAGCCTGGGCTAAACCGGTCGTCCTAATCAAAAGTTGTTTATGGGTTTTGTTTTGGAGTTGGACCGTCAGTTCCTATATTAACATAATGATATAAAATTGATTTGGTGTACTGTACGAGGTATTAATAAATTCCATGTTGCCACCCCTATTCTTTGTCCTGACAAGCGTGAGTAAACTGTCATCTGGGTATGTAGCAAGCTTTCACTTAATTAATTATGTATACATATGACAATGAGGTGACTCTGAAAAAGTGGCTATAAAATAATATGTAGGTACTAGAAGGTGCTCGTTCGCGCTGGTGGAAAACACCATTACCTTATTTTTTATTTCAGTGTAGTCGGGTAAAAAGTATCCTATTACCATCAGTGAAAGCCGTTAAGCCGTTTTGGCATCATGAATCTACACTACAACGACTTATACAAACACAAAAAAATCGATTCACTGACCTACAAATAGTCCGTTTCACATATTGTTTGAAAATATCTTTAATGTGCAGACATTTCATTTTTACAATTTTATAATAGTATACATATAGATATAATCTATACTATTATAAAATTGTAAAAATGAAATGTCAGTCACAACAGTGTGTGTTGGCGTCGTCTTTTTTTTGTGAGATTCGTTATATTTAAACTTGCCATTGCTCCATTGTTATCCCACCAATGGAAACATCTAAACACGGTTTATCCAATCTACCATTTTTAAGATGTAACGCACTGCTCAATTCAATAAAAGAAGGGCATTTGTTCAGTGTTTAGGGTTCCGTAGCCGAAATGGCAAAAATTGAACCCTTATAGTTTCGTCATGTCCCTCCGTCCGTCCGTCTGTCTGTCCGTCCGTATGTCACAGGCATTTTACTTAAAAAACTATAAGATTTATATTGATGTGATTTAAAACATAGGTGTCTTGTGTAAGCCGCTACTTAATTTAATAGTTAAATAAAATATATATATATATATCTAGGGGGGGCATGCCATACATGTAACCGAAAGTAAAAAATAAAAAAAGGCAAATATCAATGTGTGGCACATCATTCGACAGATCTTCTAAAACAACTATGAGGTTTCTAAAAAAAATGATTTAGTGAATATTTTCTGAAATATTCGCTCCGAAAGTAGCAAAAATTGTGCCCCCCCCCCCCCCCTCTATTTTCTAAACGGTATGTTCAAAAAATATGAAAAAAATTACAAATATAAAACTTCATAAATACTTTCAACGAAAATTGTTTTCAATATGGTCGGACATACACTTTCTAAGTTATTGTCAAAAAACTGCGCTTCTCAGAAAAAAGGACTTAAGTGCCGGGGAGATACGCTCTTTTGTAGGTTTTTTTTTTTCATATCGTATTTTTTTCAACATTAGCTTATTTTTTTGTATAAACAGCTGCGGAACCCTACATTGAGCACGGTCCGACATGCTCTTGGCCGGTTTTTTAGCTATAGAGCGTTTTACACTTTGCTGAATTTAGCATCTTAAATGGGGGAGTTAAAGCGTCTCACTTCAACGTATAGGTACTTCCCTGTCGTTAGCATCCTAATTAGGACAAGTGTATTCTATCCTTAAATGAGGGATCCGTATAGTCATCAACTATTTCCTTTTAGGCTGCGTCTCCACTGGAGAACAGAGGAGCTGTGCGAAATGGAACAATCAAGGTGTGACGCTGTTGAAACCTTTGAGGTGCGTCCACATTTGTATCATTTGCCCGATCAGATCTTCGTCCCGTGGCATGATCGCGTGTCACGATCAGGCGTTTGGACGTTGCGCCGATCCGATCGCTCGAAATCCATGTTGCTACGCGTATCACACACTTAGATCAAAAAAGGTGGGGCGTGATCGCCGCGCCGAAAGTGAGCGTCCAAGCAGCGCGATACGCAGTCATGCCACGCCACGGTGATCGGATACGAGCAAATGATACAAGTGTGGACGCACCTCTGGTTAATTTCGCACAGCTGCGCTCCGCTGACAAGAAATTGTGCTCATATGAGCATATTTTCATACAGTTTCCCCAAAAAAATACGCAAGCAAATACAACAGACCACCACTAGACAGTATAATCCTGGACAAGTGTTTCGCCTCTCTACGAGGCATCATCAGGAGATGCAGGAGATGTTGACGGTCCGACGTCCACTCGAGAAGTCAACTAGGCTAGTAGACTAATGTGACATTTAACCAAGACACTTTCGCGGGGAAGCAAAGAAACTGTAAATCATTAATCTAGTATCGCTCATTCACACAAAAACTGTAATCCGGTAACACCAAGATTGCATCTCGCTCGTAACTATGTGCTGTCATAAAAACTTGGTGCAAACTAAATAGAAACAGGTAGCACGGGTAGCACCACTAGCACTTATAGATGCCTTAATTAGATGTGTTAAGGTACTGTGGCGTGACGCGTGGTCAAGAGAAAGTGTAGGAAGCAGGAAGGAAGTGCAGATATCCAAGACCTGTCTGTCTAAGTTCTATAAGTATACGAACCAGGAATAAGTTTGTATTTGTAACTATGATAATATTAAATCTATCTATTTTGAATTGGAGTTTTCAGAGATGTGCATATAGTTTTATTTCTCGATTTTATACATAACGTGTACTCTGTAATGTAGAAATAATTTATTTTTATGTTATTTTGATTTTAGTTTTTCTTTAAATCCCGCTTTGTACGGTTTGTTCGACTGTTTACATTTATACTTTGCATCGATTTAAACTGAGAAGATTTTCACTCATTATTACAACCCAGCAAACACGGGTTAAATAATCGCGTAAAAGCTCCGTTGGTAATTTTTCGACGTTGCAGACGTCGCGTTACGTCCATGATCTCGAAGGAATAACTGGTCTGGAAAGGTAATGAAATAAATCATATTTATACGCGATTAAGCC
The DNA here is from genome assembly GCA_905404275.2 of Hedya salicella. Lineage (NCBI taxonomy): Eukaryota > Metazoa > Arthropoda > Insecta > Lepidoptera > Tortricidae > Hedya > Hedya salicella. Next base: position 6,765,488 of record FR990112.1, on the reverse strand, counting down.
CCGTTTGTTGTGTTGTATTAATTTATACTTTGGTCTAAGTATACCGATTAGCAAGGAAAAGTTACCTGTCAATGTCATGATTATGTTTTTTAATTCTCTTACTAAATAGACTAATTCGATTTTGATTTTGAATGATTTTGATTTTAAAATAAAGCCCAATGTGAAAATTCGTGATATCACATCGAAGTATTAAAAATATATACCCATCTGAAAACAATACGAAAGAAATAATAAGAAATTATTTTTAGAATTTGTGTCAACGTAACGTATATTAAATATTTACCATTTAATATTTTTCCCGATAATATACGTTACATATAGACTGGAAAACTCATAGTCTGGAAATCATGTTTCCAATTCAAGCCACGTATGTTTGCGTTTCTGAAGCGATAGTTCACTGTTCTGAAGTTAGCTACTAGACAAGTAGCCCAATTGTTTTTAGGTGTTAAAGGGTTGGACGGGCGCAGCGGGAGAGCGTGCACGGTGGAGGCTAACTTCAGAGACAAACCCATCATTGATGGGTTTGATGGCCATCATCTATGACACATAAGAAGAGTTTTATTTGCGTTATTTTCGCATTCCCGTTAGTGGGTTTGCGCTCCCGCCACTGACTCCGATTACTGGTAAGATGCCCTAGCCCACCCAGTTTAACATAAAAATAATTTGCATATAATTGTGTGACAATGGCATTCAAGTATCATAATGCAAGGAATCCGAGCTTGTTGACGCTTGGCCGAGTACCGAAGGATGTTATAATGCATTGAGTAAACTAATGGCACTACACAAAGTTAACTTTGAATACGTATTACCTATTCCTCTAATGATGTACAATAATAAAAAGTTAAAAAGATAATGTTAATGCAATGTTTATGTACAAGATTCGTTCACTTCTTTATTTAAATTTTATTTGCAAGTCAAGTTTAGATAGTTATGCATAATTTATAATGTACTGTTATTATATCTGTAACATTATAAAATGGCAAGGCGATGCAATAAAAGTTACCGATACCTGATGTGAAATACGTTACGCATACCCCCTAGGTTCTTAATAACATAAATAATATTCTCATAAATACATTGGGACGCTACGGTTAATATGTTGATGTTTTTAAAAAAATATCTTAAGGAATCACGGGAATTCAGTTTATATATAGAACGAATCGCTCTTTTTTGTAGCAAATATTGTCTGTATGTCGCTGCTTTGCCCCAAACCAGAATACCGTATGACATGATACTATGAAAATAACTACTAAACGAGCAGTATCAACATTAGTCAAGTGTCATATTTTTTTAATAGCGTAAGCGTATATGAATATGATCAACTCAATCAAATGCCTTAGAAAGGTCACAAAAAAACTCCAATTGTACCACAAAATTCCTCCCAGTGGATACATAATGATTGAGGTCATTCACCCCGAGTGGCCTGCAATACGTCGATAATTAGTAGTTTAAAATTAAATTATGATTTTTTTATTTAGATTTCTCTTTTTGACATCTTTTTTAGGTTTTTTTCCATAGTCTGTTAATAAAAAAATTATAAAAAGTCATGTATATATGCTATTTTAAATTCCTTTTAGCTCTACATGCAGGCAGTCGTAGTAAACTTTTGGGTCCCACGTTAAGTATAATTTTGGAAGACTTGACCAGTCGATCGTATAGAGCGTGTTGAGTGTTTTGGATCCTATCCGTGTGCGTGTTATTTTTGATTAGGGAATAAAGCAATGTTTTCCTTGACGTGTTTGGCAATATCATATGTACTGGCAGGGTAATGTTAGATTTTATTTGTCTTTAAAAAGATTCAACGCGGGGCTGCCTGTTAATGCAAGTGAAATGGTCAAGAGAATTTCAAATTGCCTATCGGAAGAATTGGAATCCAACATTCACCTGTGGCCCATGATAATTTCCTTTATCTCACGATAAATTAATGACGTCACTCTTTCACTCAGTGCTTGTCAGAAAGAGACAGGGTGCTTTGTCTTTTATCTATCGCGCAATAAATGCAACCTTCATAGTCCCGCTGGTCATAAAAAACTAAGTATTTCGAGTAACAACTATTTAACTAGTTAAAATCAACACAGTTATCTAACAGCTAATAGCCACGATGCCCTTACGAGGGCTGCGCGAGCGCCAGTTCACCTTGTACCTCGAAGCTGAACTTGTAATCCAGTCGATATGTCGAAAAAGGTATGCCAGTTTGCCTGTTACTTTTTCACGGCTAAACTACTGAACCAATTAAGATGAAATGTGGCATATAGAAAGCTTAAAACCCAAGGAAGCACATACGTAAGCTACTTTTTATCCCGAAAAAATACCCTGATCCCATAACATAAAGGAACCCTTATGGTGCGACTTCGTCTGTCTGTCCGACCATTAGAGCGCCATATCTCAAAAACTACTTACCTACGCTGTCTATTTGAAATTTGGAATATGCCCACATGTATTGCAAAGGAAATAATTAAAACAATTTTTTTTTCTACAAAAACGACGAATATGAGGGGGGGGGGGGGGGGGGCACAAATTAAAAGTTTAGTTACTGGGTCAAATAGGGTTATCATATGAAAGGGAATTTCACCAAACGAAAATTTTGAAATGATCACAATTTGTATAAATAAACATAAATATTACACGAAAATTGTAAACATAGGGCTTTTTGTATGGAGATGGTCAGACCTCTCGTTTTAAAGGTCCTTGAATACAACGCATATACTGAATACACGTGGAACTGGTTGAGACATCTCAATGGTTGGCAATACACGTGTTATCTTACCTTACAATTTGCCAACCTTGAACTGAGAGTAAAGACTAAGGCAGGAAATTATTGCATTACCTACTTTGTGAAGCACTATTACGTTCTCAGAGCAGCATGCATGCAGGAAAACTTAGCGGTGCAACAAAGCAAAGACGTTGTAACTACAATTGATGTCCATTGGTGGTTATAGTCTTTTGCTATTGATAGGTATCTTCAACAGTCTCTTGCATCCATAAATGATGATTTCCGTTGGGGTTGTGCGACACTCCGTACAGTCGGGAGAAATAACTTTTTCCGCATAAAGTGACAGATAAACCTTGGGCCCGTCGATAAAGAGGTAAAAGCACTGACCTCTATTTTGAGGGCGTGCCAGTGCTATTTTATGTATTTTGCTATGCTGACAACACTGTCACGTAATTATATTTTGTGTCTGAGACTAATTACTTAGGGGTACTATTAAAAAGGTAATAATTTAATATTGAATACAATTTAAATACCCGTCACACACAGTAGCCACACGTTCTCGGATTTATGTAAGTCGATAGTGGGGCTTTTAGCCGCTTTTTCCCGCTGACAAAACCGAATAATATTCAATATAATTTCCCTTGTTGAACTATGCACGGTTTTATCACGTTTCGACATTATTTTATACATAAATATTGCGGTTTTTGTATATAAAAATACACGATGACATATAAACGACACAAGTTTGTATATTTTTTATAAGACAGGTGTCTGAGGTTCGATTGCCATAATGTTAATTCCCGTTTCTGCCACGACTCTTCTCTTTCCACACAGACTCTATTATAACTGGACAGGCTGCTATCAACTTATTTATTTTGTAAGTTTTTGATTATCGCCATTTTGGCGCTGTAGGCACTGTTAGGCAGATACGAGTGTCCATAGAACTAAAATTAGTGATGTCCGCAAGTCGACATCTCTAAGTAATATTTGTATCGTTCGTGCCTAAGTACGGGTACTTACTATAAAAGTAACTGACATTATCGCTTGACTCAAGCGTAAAATTACATTAATAATGAAATTATATAGAAAAAAATATTGCAGAAACTGACTTCCGCAATTTTCGTTTGCATGGAATAAATAAGGCGACTTTAAAGCGATTAAAATAAGTCAGTATCCAAAATAAGACTGCATTTTTAATAACACTATTATTTGAGTGAACTAAATATTGGGTCATTTAAGCCAAGTATCACAAAATAAAAGAAAATACTTAATATTTACATATTTCAATACAAAATTACTTATTTGAATATCGATATCGAAATTACCGATATGACCTCGTTGGAATAGTTTACGTCAATAGGTAGGTTACCTAACCTAACCTAACCTAACCCTAATAGCTGGGAGAAAATTGTCTGGGCAATCATCAAGTAAGATTTTTTGTCTAGCTGACTTTTAACAAAGATGGTTTTAGTTAACGTCAACCAGGACAAATGCGTATACAGTAAAAGAAGCCTAGGTCTTAAAGACCAGACGAGACCATAAGCAACCTTACAAAAGTCGCCTTAAAATGCAATTTTTATTTTCGTTAAGCAAGCCAGCTAGTTACGCGTCAGCTTAGGTGATTTGTTTCTTTTTTAAGTTAATCATACTGCCAGAATAATCAAAATAACCTTAGATTAATGGATTATAGTTTCGTTCCTTTTCTGCGAAATAACTAATACCAACTAATTTATTTCCCGGAAAAGTAATGGAATACATTAATCTAATATGGAATTCCGCAAATTAGGTAACGCTTTGAATTATTCAAAATAACCCTATTTTTTACGCATAATTTGAGATCAAAAGTTATTAATGCTGCTGTTCTGGCCTCCATTTGAAAATCTATAAACTTATATTATTTTGATGTAGGATGGTTGACCCTATAGTTGACCATGACTGACTTTGATTCTCAATAATAAGATTTACCGCCGTTAGTCGTTATTTACGGTTTTGACAACTATTTCGAAACAACCAATCACATCAACCCCTAGAAAAATATTCACAGACTAGCCAATAAATTCGTTTTACTTTCACTTGTCGCTGTCAGTTGTGCTTCAACCGCCCTTGCACTAAGAAACGTGCTTCGACAGGTAAGACTATTTTCATAGAATTTATGTGTTTTTTGTATAAATTTAGTTGTAATTCTTTATTTTCGAAGTTATATAATGGTTGTATTTAACAATTTTAATATAATTTCAAGTGTATATTATTATATTTCATTTGTTTTAAGGCTGGTTAACTATAAGTACATAATTTGTATGGATATCGTAAGGTTGACCAGGTTGGTCAACTATTGAACAAGTACTTTTTTTTCTTTTTCTTTTTTAATCGTTTTTTTTTATAGCTATGACAAGTTTAGATAGCCTACTCGCTACTTTTTGGTTGATATAGGTTGGTTTTCAGTAGTTGACCAGTGGTTTGACATTGGTACTGCATACAAAAAGATTTTCCTAAGATTGACCAAACCCGTTAAAAATAATTTCTGTTGCACTTGTCTTCAAATATAAAGAAGATGTATATAAAGCACTTGAGGAAATACAGTCGGGATGCATAATTAGAGAAACATGTCGTAAATACGACATCCCACATGCTAGATTTTTTAATAAAATTAAAATGAAATATCCAATACAACGAAAAATGGGACCGCCAACAATTTTAACACCTAATGAGGAACAGTTGCTATGCAGATGGATAGAGACAGTAACAAAAATAAATACAACAGACAATCGGCCAACACCGTCCAAAGAAGGTATACCAGCACCTTTAGCACAACTGTGATACCTACGCGACTCTTTGTCGCGCGACAAAGACTGTCTATCTCTTTGCTTTCAATACAATGCGAGAAAGACGGGTGACGCTATTTCGCGCGACAAGCGTAGTCGCGGAGAGTTGTGCTGGACCGGCAGAAAGAAAAACTCCGAAACTGCACAGCGACATGCAGAAGCTATAAACTCAGCAAGAAGTAGAGTAACAGAGGAAGGAATAAGAATATAAAAATGGCATTCAGAATTAAAGGAGTTTTTAAAGAATGAAACGCAGAGGACATACTACTAGACGATTCTGATAGAATTTTATTGGGACCCAGAGCCCTAGAAGCATGGAAAACTTTTATGATATTAGAGACAAAGAAAAAGAAAGAATAACTGTTTTAGGGATGTTCGCTGCATATCTGGTAAAGTCATGCCGGTGCTGGTTATTTACCCCTACGAAAGAATACCTGCCGAAATTGTTAGACGTGTCCCTGAAGAGTCTAGAAGTTTTCATACTTTTTAATAAAGATTATGAAATAAAATACCCTTTTCTTTTCTTTTTCTTATTCCTTCCTAAAATTGGTCAACTTTTGGTACAACCCCTAACAACAACGGGGGCCGGCTGGTCAATCTAGGGTACATTCCAGAAATTAAACTTAAAAAATATTAAAAAATAAACTGTTAAGAATTAAGTGATTTCCTTTTGAACCATTACTTTAATTACATAATGTAACAGATAAAAAATAAACTGGTAATATAGGTCGATACTATGTTGCGTAACGACACTTTAAAGTCAAAATTTCTCCTTAACTGGTTTGGGACCGGAGCACTCATCCTATATTTTGATATAAGTACATCAAACTTACAAAATTCTACGTTACGTGTAAAAAGTATCTTTATTTAAGAATCTGGAGCATAATTGGCCAGGGCAAGTGTTTGTGTGATGAGCACGAATGTTTGTTCCTGGGTCTTGGATGTTTTCTATGTATTTAAGTTTTATAATTTATCTATATATTATGTATATCGTCGTCTAGTACCCATAGTACAAGCTTTGCTCAGTTTGGGACTAGGTCGATTTGTGTAAGATTGTCCCTGATATTTATTTATTTAATTTTTATATATCATCTCAAATGCCCAAGGTACATCGGGGGTGTGTACTGTACACACAGTATATGAACACTGTTCCCTTTTAATTCACCAGCCTATCGTAACACAATCAATAAACGAATAGCTTGATTTCATACCGCATAATGTGATTTAATACCTAGTGTACCTTTAGATATGCGTCTATTCAGCAATTATGTAATCATATTTTTTTTTCTATGTATCAATAAAGGGAACACTGTTCTGGGTACAACAGTTTCATAAATGCCAAAAATAAAATAAAATTAAAGGGACCACTCGAACAAAAGAAACGAGTATTTTTATAAGAAAGGCGTTTTTTATCATGTCATACTACGATTCACTATGGATTAAAAGTGTCTTCATGCCACTAGCTACCGTTTAATGACTTCATAAAAATTAAAAAATGATTTCACGTGATCTAAAATAACATATTCATTGCCAGGAACCAGCCTAGCGGGCGCTCTAATCACAGACCCAATGGAATTAACCATGGGTTTTCCCATATGTAGAGTAAAGTGCTAGCGCTTCGAGAAACTTGGCAGCGAAAGTGTTACCTAATGATACGTTACATGTTACATTACATACGTTACATTATAGTCATGGTTGGAATCTCCTAGTTAGTATTACATTATACTTGTGGCAGGAGATCCCGCTCGTCCAACAAAAGTTAATGCGTAGCCGAAAATAATTATTAATTAAAACTGTTAGTAATTTATGTTTACTAAACTATCAAAATCTTATCTTATCTTAAAACTAATACATTTTTCGTGCTCAGGTTTAGCTGAGTCTTGAGTGGTACAGAAGTGCTAATCAACTTCAGTCTTGTCCGTCAAAATCGGTGACATGTCTACGCATAATTTTATGTGCGTACCATTAACTTATCTGGGGGGCTACTCCGAAACCCGAAAAACGAAGTTCGTATGGCGCCATCCCGCTCACTCAAATACAGCTTAACATGAGAGCGAGAGGGACGACACGTTACGAACTTCGAATCTCAAGTTTCGAAGTAGCCCCTCTGTTCATACGAACACACAAACAACGAAGTTTTCCAAATGAAGATACGCGAGAGGACGTCGGTTGTCGATGCTAATACGTATGATGCCACTGACTGAATGCATGTATAAATCGGTAACACTGTACCACATAATAAATAGGTAATTAAAGGTAAGTAATAGTACCTACTCATAATTTGAATCGCAAATCCCATGTGTAACCGTTACTGTATACTGTATGTATAAAACCTACACTAATCTATCTTGTGATTAGGATAGATTCTATCAAGCGCTTTGGACTTCAGAACGTATCAAAGAAATAGGCATCTATACCTACTATTACATTGAAGATAATGAAAAAAAAACTGAAACGGATTTATTAATTGGATCACGCGAGAAGAAACTTTTTTAGAACCACTATATAGAGTGCTTTCCGCAACTGTAGTTGCATGTCACCACCCTTATTTCAAGTATAAATAGAGTTCAAAACAAAATCACGAGCACTTTGTATGTTTGTACCTATGTTAAAATATGTTACTACTATACTTATACACATACGCACACCTACGTTTTTAATTTTAATTTAGATTTTGGCTTAAGATAAAAAAATACGCTACGAATATTTTGTAAACCACACACGCGGCTCTATTTTGTCTTTGCTTAAAAAATAAAATAAATTCATTTTAAACATCATGAAATTGATATTGGGAAGAGCACAGCTTATCCTAAAGCTCAGGTCTCACCTATTTAGGAAGCAGTCTCTAGTTTTAAGGAAAATTGTAAATGATGTTTGAGAAATAAATTATTATTATTATTATTCACTTATTTATTTTAAATCTTAGGCTAGGTTTTTTACAATATATATATATATATATATATAAAGTAAAATACAAAAAGCAAATACAAAATATAAACACATTATAAAAAACCTAACCTAGGGTGCCGCCGGCAGCGGGGCAGGGCTCAAGCTACCGGTGGTTAGGGCTGCACAGAGAGGAACCTCCTGACAATGCAGGCCGTGTCCAGGATTACTGCCTTCTGTATCTGACCCTTGACCCAGCCATCTAGCGAGAGTCTCTCAAGATGTTCGTCGAGACTCTTCGCTATAAGACCGTTTGCCGAAACCACTATCGGGACAATAATCGTCGAATCAACATCCCACATGGCGGTCACCTCGTGAGCCAAGTCGAGGTACTTGCTGAGTGTCCTTCTCAGCCTTCGCGAGGTTCTCGTCATGTGGAATGGTGATGTCGATGAGTATTGCCCGGCGCTTAGATCGATCTACCAGCACGATATCAGGCTTATTGTCTACAATAGTCCTGTCCGTGATGATAGATCGATCCCAATAAAGCGTGGCACTACCATTTTCAAGAACTGGCATCGGTGCGTACTTATAGTACGGCACCTCAGACCCCACAAGACCGTATTTAATAGCAAGTTGCTGGTGAATAATCCTGGCTACTTGGTTATGTCTGTGCAAGTACTCGCCGTTAGCAAGATGAGAACAACCGGAAATTATATGCCTGAGTGACTCTCCGGGACGGCGGCATGCCCGACAAATGTCGACCGTACCGTCCTTCAGGATATACTTCCGGTAGGTGTTCGTCATGATAACTTCGTCCGCAATTGCACAGGCAAAACCTTTGGTTTCCCCGAAGAGATCGCCGAAACGTAGCCAGTTCACCGACGCGAGCAGATCTACATCAGGTCCTGTAAGGACCTTGTAGAACCGCCCGTGTAGCTCTTTACTCCTCCATACGTCCTTGCGGTCTACAGTGCTAAGCACCGTTGATCTGCGCCAGTTCTCGTTTGCTAAGGATAGAGGGGTGAGGCCTTTGTCTACTGCCACTACATCGCGATGTATCCCACACTCATTGTTTAGGAAATACTCCCTGAGACTGCACACCTCGCGGTAATGAAGGTCCTTGGCATTTAAAAAACCACGGCCCCCACACTTGCGCGGGATGTACAGCGAGATGTCATTACTGACGAGCGTGGGTGTAGCATGCGGTGTGTAGTGAGCAGCATACGGACCCTCCTATCCAGGGCGTCCAGCTGAGTCTGGGTCCACCTTAGTATGCCGAAGGAGTAAGTGAGCAGGGGCATCACCCAAGCATTGAAGGCGCGCGCCTTGTTGCCACCCGACAAAAGCCTGTTCTGTACTTTTGTCAAGCGGCAAAAAAAACGCTCCTTCACCGCCTGTCTAATGTCTCCGTCCGCAATACTCAATGACTGTGACATACCGAGATACTTGTAGGTTTCAACTTCGGAGAGAGATTTGAAAGGACGTTGAATTTACGACTTTCCCCCGCTGTACATGCATGATCGCACACTTGTCTACACCAAACTCCATTTTGATGGCATTACTGAAAGTTTCTGTGACTTTGAGTAGCTCCACCAGTTCTGTTCGTTTTGGTGCAAACAGCTTGAGATCGTCCATGTACAGCAGATGAGAAATGATCTCATCCCCTCTGCGAAGCCGGCAACCTAATCCTGAATCCTTCAGCAAAGTGCTGAGTGGATTCAGGGCTAGGCAGAACCACAATGGACTCAAACTGTTGCCCTGGAAAATACCCCTCTTAATCCTTATAAAGTCCTGCGGATTAGGGGGGGCATCCCGGCCGCCTGGTTGACGAAGGACTGTGGTCCACTGCCTCATACATGAGCCTATAAAGGATCTTAAAACTATTGATTTTATACAGCTCCAAGATCCTCTCAAGCCATGAATGAGGCACCGAATCATAGGCCTTCTTGTAGTCAATCCAAGCCGCCAAAAGACACCCCCTGTTCCGCCAAACTTGTTGACAAATGGTCGTGTCAACGAGGAGGAGCTCCTTAGTACCACGGGACCCAACCCTACATCCATTTTGAGAGAAGGCCAAAACGTTGTTCGCAACAATGTGCGTGTTAATTTTTGCTCTCAAAATAGATGTAACGAGCGTAGGCAAGCACGTGATGGGTCGATAGTTTTTCGCTTCCGTGGTACTACCGGACTTATAGAGCAGGAAGGTAATACCAGTTGTTAGGAAAGATGGCAGGGAACCAAGCTCGAGGGCTTGTTGGAATTGTGTTGCCAGTCGGTCGTGTGAACATCGAAACCAATTGACCCAGAAGTTGTGCAACCCGTCCGGCCCAGGACTTTTCCAGTTCTGGGTCGTACGAGCCGCACAGCTCACGTCATCGGGGCTGATGGTAACAGCCCCCATGGTTTCGATAGGCTCACACTCAAGTTCGACAACAGTCATCCACTCGCCCTCGGTGTGCTCGACTGGCACCGACCAGATGCTACGCCAGAAATTACGCCAGAAAGTGCTCCTCGTCAGAGTCGGGATCGACCCGCGGCGCCCCCAGCACCAGGTCGAGTGCTGGCGCCGAAACCGGCGAAGTAGCAGGTGGATTCCGAGACGACGTGCAGGCCGCGCGAGCAACCAGTACTTCCAGGCGCAGTCGATCAAGCGTCGCGTCGTCCAGCAACTTGCACCGTTGGATGGCGCGCACTTGATCCGATAGTCGTTGCGCAGATACGGCGATGGCCGGTTCGAGGGTCTGGAACAGAAGGAGCATCCTGTCCCGGTACGCAGACAGGTGGGTTCCCCCGTCTGTAGCCCTGTAGTATGCGCGCATGCAGTGCTCGTTCATTGCTTGAGTCCATCGCATGCGACGCACTACACCACCGGTAGCGGAAGCCGTTGGCGGAGCAGGATGCCCCGCAGGCCCCAAGCGTGCCGGCAGCGGTGGGCGCCCTCGTCGTGCTGGTGGTCGTGTCGGCGGGGGCGGAGGCCCGCGCCCGTCATCGCTCGACTCGCCGGTGTCGGGAGCAGTCGCAAATTCGTGTCCCGACGACGATGGCGAGGAGCTAGACGGCGCGGGCGGAGGTGGTGGGCGTGCGTTGAGTGATGCCATTGTTTTTAAGCGCCTTTGCGATCTTGTAATCATCGTTATTTTGCAATTTCAATGTGTATAGATGTTGCTCGCCTTGTTGACATATGTCAAAGTATGTCTTCCTTCCCATATTAAGTATTTGCAGGTCACAATGCACATAAATATTTGTATAATTGTATAAAAGGATGTCATTTTATTTAATGGAGAGTACAAAAAGTGGCGAAAACAAGGTTATTATTATTATTATGTGTTTTTGCGACCTCATCATGTGCAATGATAGCGGAACAAACGGATGGTTAGACGATACTTTTTACTGAACCAAAAAAAAGAGTTTTTACTTTTTTCTCCTCGGCGATCACAGTAACTACACACACATAGTCGTATAAAAAATAAATATAAGGCGTATGATATTTTTAGCAAAATACATTTATAAAGATGTTGACAAATGAGGTAGTCTTATACGTATCTCATATACTGAAAATTTAAATTGAATATTTGTGAGTCTATCTACGCTAATTCTGCATTGCATAGAATAACCTGGCAACCCAAGGCAAACTTAGCGTAGACAGACTTTACTGAAAATGTAATTAGCCCGTAAACTATAGGTCCATGAAACTATACCTACATAGGTAAATTTATTAGTTTTTTACGTAACTTTCACATACCATATATATAAAACATAACTTTAATTCTCCGCATTATAAGGCACATTGCTGGTTTATTTCATGCAGGCGCTTCATATCACTACGAACCTCAAAATCTAAGAATCTCTAAGTGTGAAGTTCAAAACATTTCCGAGAATTTTTATTTTAAGTTACAAAAGTTTCAATGCGATTTTTGAACTTCACTCTACCTACATACATTTAAGAGTCAGACTCTTGTCGGTGTAGCTGATGCTGTGTCTTGCTGTCTCCATCTAATAACCACCTCGACAATACACTACTCTTAACGGGTGTCAAGGTTTGGTTTCCTAGGGTAGTGGTGCCGTGCCGTCATATAGCGAAGAATGGAGACGGCCGCTATATGATGGCACCGCTATCCTAGGAAACCAAAACTTAGATAAGTATACTTAATTAAGTGGGTAATTAAATAGTGCATTTTGCGAAAGATACCCTGGGGAATGCCGCAATTGTAATTCGCGTTAGTAACTAATCAATCATATAATGTAGGTTAGGTACGTACATTTATATATTATATCGTGAATGATACATTAGAGTCGATGTGAAATGCCTGCCAGCCTACCCGCATAAAAGGAAATTATGCTTATGATACTATAGAAACGCAACTTAAGAAATACGTAATTAGGCTGCTCTTTCGACATGCCAGATCGTTATGTATGGTAGTCGTTCTACCAACATAGGTACAGTCAGCAGCAGAGAAACGTGACCCCTCTGCCATACAATGTTAATGTGGCAGGGGGGTTACTTTTCTCTGCAGCTGACTGTACAATTCAATTAATGATAATGATAGTACAACTAGTGATATCCACTGAATTAAATTACGAGATATAGTGTGTTCCACGATGCAGTTCCCACTACAACCTGCTTTTGTGTGAATCAAGTTTTTAGTCTCCTCCGCTCCATGTTTCTTTTATTTGATTTTACCAAAAAATTGTAATTACTATATGGGTCCCGTTTTGGCTACACTCTCGCTCCAAGAAACACCGAATTGGACTTTATAGCTAAAATTCTGGAGCTATAAAAGTAAGTATCAATTGAGGCGTTAAGATTATATTGAGTAAAATAGTAGCTTAGTTACCATAATAATGCTATAGAGTAAGCTATTACTGCTATTAGAGAAAAGTCATACAAAAAGTTGTCACTATTATTTTCAAAGAACTGTGTTCATGGGCGGGAAAAAACGCAGAGATTACGATAAATTGCGTTTTGTTTCTATTAAATAAATTATAGAATGTTAAATCAAAATACTTGTTGTGAAATTTAGCACAAATGCAAAGATTTATTGTTTGTACTTGTATTTAAAAAAAAAACATTGCAAAACGCCTGAATCAAAACTAGAAGGAAAACTTTTTATTAACGTCAGGTAAGGTTTGAGATTATTTTTTCCTACACATATTTCAATACGTTTTTATAAGCAATAGGGTTTATCACAAGTGGCAACATTATATTATAGTTCATTCAATGTTTATTCGCTTTCGCTCATATTCATTCGGTCAGTGAGCATGAGCAGTAGTGTAGTGCCTATGTAACGTATACGAATGGCTGTTGGCTAAGCTGTCAACACGATTTACGTACAGTTCACTGTGTTATCGGAAATAACTTAATAATAATTCGATAGCCGAACTGAACTGGCTATCGGATCATTTAGATAACAAACACAGTGCTCATTTCATTTCTTTTCTGATTTTTTGTGTGTGCATTTCTATACTGAACGATGACTTTCGGTAAGTTATTTGGTCCAAACTTGTTTTTGTTCTAATTTTCGAAATCAGATGTGTTTCAAAGCAAATCAGATAACATAAAATGTAAGCATGGATTCCTACAAAATCACAAAACAAACATAATGTGATTTTTTTTCTATAGTTACTTGTAAAACCAACAAAATGATGCACAACATACATAGGTTATCAACATCTGTTACTATGTAAGTACGTCTCAGTCAGTTGGTAAATACGGTCAATCGCCAAAGACTTGCCCAACAGATTGATTATGTAAACTATTGATATGTCAGATGATGTCTATCATTATCTCTAGGATTTAACAATAGGTAGATGTTTATAAGTTTATGAAAAGAAATGTTGTTTTTAGAATCACTAGTGGGTAAGTTTAAGTAGAATTAATATTATTACACTATGTGAGTTTAGCGGTAATTATGCGTTGAGGTGAACAGGTTGAGTGAACCTTGAATTGTGAATATCAATTAGGCTATCATGGAATATTGGTGTTTTTGTCCTGCTCTGTACTAACATAGCTATAAATAAATAATATTATATGGAAAATAAAAGGCATTGTATATATTTTGCGGGCTTTTTCCATTTATTATTTAATAATTCGTAATATTACATTGTTTTGTAATGAGGTCTGAAAGTGGATACATCTCTATACTTAATTGTACCAATATGCAGCGCTCAATAGCGATACTATTATAAAGTTGTAAAAATGAAATGTCTGGTACATTGAAGATATTTCAAAAAACTATTTTGTTGGACTATTTGGAGTCACTGAAGCATCAAATATGCTTTTTGTATGTTTGTATGTGTCATTGTGGCTTCATCACGCAAATTCAGCTAAACATGCTCCAACTATTTTTGATACTGTGGGAGCGTAGCAGTTGGCAGTATAAACAACAGTAACTAGTTACGTATTTATTCTTCGATAGCCAAAGCAGTAATAAATACTCTTTTACATTATGACATTACAAAAACAGAGACGGAAGATATTCCTTATTCAAATCTATTATTTAAAACAACAGCCAGTCTATGAAAAAGGTGGCTATACACGAGCCACCTCACATATCCCGCCGTCTTGGGGTAAGGCCGAAGGCCACTAAACATAACTACTGCCCCTACCTGACATAAGGTAAGTCCCTACCTATACGGCGGACCCCATACAATTATTTACCAAATCAGCCTCTAGCTAAAAGGTAGCCAAAGTTAAGTCACATATGTTTACCAGCTTATGGCACTTTACGTAAACACATGTTGTGTAACCCTAGCTTTACCCTTTGAAAACTCCGCCAAAAAACAGTGCACCCGTTACTATAACCCCAATTTAATTCTTAATAAAAAGTACGCCTCAGACACTCGTACCTTTATTGGAGGAGCGCGATGCATGTAATTTATAAAGCATGCACTACACACCTTCCAACAATAAAGTAACTAGATGTTCCTAGGTAGCTGGATATCTCAAGATGGTTATAGGATACTTTTTACCCGACTACACTGTAGAAAAAAAGAGGGGTTATCACATTTTCTCCTCCGCAAATGAAGCCTTCTCGTTTATTCTAAAATTGAAATAACAATATCCATGACTGTATTCAAACTATAGTATTTGGGTGAAGCACAAAATGAAAATGAAATATTCCATAGTGTGACGAAAATACTGAATACACTTGTATAGTTAATTGTTTGTCGCACAACATAAACTTTTATACAATAAAAAATAATTATATGAGTTAACATGTCCGCAGACACAACTTCTGTCACATGGTTTTATGTTTCTCTTGGCCTGTGATACACACTGTCACTTACTGTCCGCTATGATATTAACACATCCTACTTTTTGAATTCCACCCATGTAGTAAATTCTAATTTAAAAGAAAGTACTAAACCTGGAAATAAGATTTTTGTTTTCACCAATATTTCTTTTTGTTTTTGATTTTTTTCTAGGTTCTGCTATCTGTTTATTGACCTACGTTATATACTGTAGTACCTAAAACAAACTTAATAGCTTTAAAGCTATAATTTAAGCAGATCCAGGTTCCAGTAGGATAGCTACCTCTCTAATTCTTCGGATTATTAATAAAATCTCAGGGTCCATTGTAATTACTTGCTAAATGTTCTAATCATGCTAAATTCACTAATCTTTTGTTTCTTTTGTTACAGGGACGATATCAAATTCAAAACCGAAGCCGCTGAACATTGAAGAGGTATGGTTTTGTCTTTACTCACTCTCTGTAAAACGTAACAACATAAAATGAATTAAAATAATAAATTTACAGTGATTATAAATTTATGAGCATTTACGGAAAAAATACCTACAAATCCCATATTAACCATTTTAGGGTTCCATACCAAAAAGGTGTAAAAGTAACCCTAATGGTGCAACTCTGTCTGTATGTCCAACTGTTACAGTGTTATCTCAGGAACTACTTATGCTATTCATTCGAAATTTGGAGTAGTTATAAACATGGCTTACCCAAGTGTAATTCAAGTATATTTTTTTTTTATAAAAAATAACCAATATTAGGAGGGCTAAAATTTGAAAGTCTAGTTACTAAGTCAAATAATGAAAAAATGTTTGAGAATGGTGCAAATCATATGAAAGAGCTTGATTTGCACCATTCTCAAACATTTTTTTTACTGAGGTTAAATTTCGAGCTATGAAGGAAAATGTGAAAAAAAAAACCATTTCTCTTAAATAATGATATCCAAAGTTTTCTATAATTATTAAATTAACATAAATATAATCATAAAATGTCATAACGCCTCTTTTGTTCTTTAGCGTAGTCGGATAAAAAGTATCCTATAACTGCTGCAGATACCCAGCTACCCGTGTACCAAAAATAGTTGAAATCCGTTTAACCGATTTGGCGTGATGAAGCCCCAACGACTCATACGAACACACAAAAAAATCCAAAAAAAATATGTCTCTATTCAGTGACCTCAAAATAGTCCATTACAATCATTATTTTGAAAAATGTTCAATGTACAGACATTTCATTTTTACAACTTTATAATATATCAATGTGGGTTATTTATTTTTATCACCAAAAATTATTTACGTTAAGTTTGTATCGTCCATCATTGGCGACGCCATAAATATCAGGTGCAAACTTAACCGGCCAGTTATGTTGTCATAAGTGAATGTTTAAACGGAACCCTTGATGCCCGAGTCAGACTCGCATTTGTCCCTATATAGCTATACTTTTATCTGTCCTTCAAAACTGCTGCAACAAGAAAACAGTATGGGATCATGGTTGAAAGTGTAAAGTCATCTCGATTTGCCGGTTCACTCATTTTAAGAGTCCCCAGCAAGCTCGGCCGAATTTCATCTTCCCGTACAAACGGAGTTTCGTTCTCATTTTAAAACTACGTGTTGGATTGTAACAAACTTGCATGTACAATCTCATGGGATATATCTAGACTTGTAACTAGTTTATATGGCTTTAGTTTATAAAACAAACGTAATAAAGCAAAAGCAAATTTTGTATGAAAAACTTAAATTCACTGTATCTTTTTTTAGTATGGTATCTGAAGCTACATAAACTAATTACAGGCCTGCATATACCTTAATTTATCCTAAGTACAAAGTTTCCGAGCAAACTAACCAGTCGTTTTAAAATGAGAGCGTAACTACGTTTGTATGGAGAACTGAGCTTACCGGGGACTTAATAACAACAACTAAGTATTGTCTTTATTTTTTATCAAGCACAAGTATCTACTGATGAAAAACCACTGCCCAATTTCGGGTTCGTCTCCGGAGGCATGGTGTGAGCTTAAGAAGGCCCTCTTCCCCACTTCTCACTATTCTGTCTATAGTTGATATTATTTTACTTGACAATAAGCAATTTCTATTGTACCTGTGAACAAAGTCATTTTTTTCATTGTGGACTATAACCATAATTGTTTACTTTAAAGTGGATGCTACTAACTTTTGCCATATAAAGGGCAACTTTATTTTTGAGGCAAGAAGGTGCGTATTAAAATAAAGGCCACTGGAGGTGTTAATTAATACCTTCTTTTACAAAAGACAATTTCAACATCATCATCAGCCCACCTCCGTCCACTGCTGGACATAGGCCTCTCCCATGGCTGAGTTTTTTTTTCAACTGCTGCCAGCCACTTTTCTTATGTCGTCGCTCCACCTCGCTGGAGGACCCCGTACACTTCGTTTGCCAAGACGCGGTCTCCACTCTAAAACACATTTGCCTCAACGGTTGTCAGTTCTACGACAGATGTGAACGGCCAATTGCCACTTCATTCTGCTAATCCTTTGGGCTATATCAAAAACCTTGGTTCTCTGTCGGATCACCTAATTTCGGATCCGATCCTTCAGAGAAACTCCGAGCATAGCCCTCTCCATAGCTCGCTGAGCGATCATAAATTGGTGTACCAATCGCACCGTCAGTGTCCACGTCTCGGCTCTATATGTCACAACTGGTAGGATGCACTCATTAAAGACTTTCGTCTTTAAGTTTTGCAGTATTGACGACGATAAGACTTGACGAAGTCTTCTATGGGCCTATCTCTCGAAGACAATTTGCGGTATCACAATGAAAGATAATTTCTTTGTTCGCAGTTACAATCATAATTGGAAACATTAAGTTACCCAGAAGTGTTCATATTGCATTTTTTCTCGATAGTGCACGTTATTCGTACTCAGAATGTACGTATATTTAATTTTTAAGTTTTTTTTGTTTTTTAGACATCTATTTTTTTAACCTCGATATGACATTTGCGCAGTTGCTCTCGATGACTTATCGAGGTTAAAATAATATATATATCTAAAAACAACACAACTTAAATATGAACTAATTGTACATTCGAAGCCCAAAAACGTGCACTATGAACAAAAAATACAACATTAACATCTCGGGAAACGTAATGTTTCCAATAGGGTATTTGACAATAGAAAAGAAATGTTAAAATTATTTAAGATCCTGATAAAACAAGCAAAATAAAAAAATATTTAAAAATTTTAAGTTCGATACCTTACGTGTAGTGTTTTATGAGTTTAGTTGGATGGGAAAGTAATAAATAACTAATAATACCACTTAATAATCCATAAAATGTTTTGTCATTTTTGTTATAAGTAAAACCGTTTCGATAAACGCAAGTTTTAACATAGCTGCAGAACAAAGTTCTTATTTTCCCTATACAATATACAAGCGTGTGACGTCACATGCTTGTAGGCTTTAGTATGAAGCGTTTTTTGGGAAAGTCCAAAAATGTGCTTTTAACGTCGTTGTATCTCGGGAAGTTTATATGATATTGGAGTCGTTTTTTCACCAATATTTCTATTATTAAGACTTCGTTTTATAACATACCATAAAAAAATGTCTAATAGCCTATTGCTTTCGATCAAGAAAAATAATGCCAACTAGACAGCATCTATTGACACAAACATATCTTTTCGCAGGTAGTCCAAAAAGCCCGAGACACCTTCGCCCGCGGCGTGACCAAACCTCTAGCATGGCGCAAGCAGCAGCTCAAGAACCTCCTCCGCATGTACGAGGAGAACTACAACGCGATGGTGGAAGCATTGCACAAGGACCTTCGCCGGTCAAAGATGGAGGCGGTGCTGCTTGAAGTGGACTACTTGATCAATGATCTGAAAAGCATGCTTCACAATCTGGAGGATTGGGCCAAGCCGGAACATGTAAGTTGCAAGATAATTGTGTGAATCTGGATACATACAGGTCAAAGAATATACCTTGATAAATCTAATAACACCTTACTTTATTATTAAGTATCCTAAACGAATATTTTCCTGTATGTTTTGCACAGGCATAGCATTAATTTCCTGTACAAGGGCACAGAAAAATAACTACATTTATTTGATTACGCATTTGTATAATTTCGTTACTGTGCGGAATTCCATATAATTTAAGTCGGACGAAGCCGCGGGCAGCAGCTAGTAGTTTTATAATTCATTTGCGTTTCCGCGAAATAGTTTTAGTTAGATGTGACAAAAACCGGCCAAAAGCATGTCGGACCATGCTCAATGTAGGGTTCCGCAGCCGTTTATACAAAAAAGTGCACTACAGATGTAAAAAACCGATATGAAAAAAAAACACACACACACAAAAGAGCCCATTTCCCCGGCACTTACGTCCTTTCGCTGAGAAGCGCAGTTTATGGCAATAACTTAAAAACGGTATGTCCGATCATGTTGAAAACAATTTTCGTTGGAAGTATTTATTAAGCTTTATATTTTTAATTTTTTTCATATCTTTTTAACATACCGTTTAGAAAATAGAGGGGGGGGACACAATTTTTGCTACTTTACTACTAGAGGCATCATCAGGAGATGTAGGAGATTTTGACGGTCCACCACACACTAATGCATTTATATGCAATAATTGCTAACACGCTACTATGCATCCATACCTTTACTTTTTTTTCTAATAACTCCATGACTCAAAATTGAGTCGTGCACCTGCTTTTAATGGGCAGCTTTCGAGTGTCTTATCACATAACTCTAAGCCTGTTTTTTGTTAACAGAGTCCCAGAGACATACTACTATTGTGAGAAAAATTCCATAAATTTGGAAATAGCCTTGAAAAATTGATCGAGTCCTACCAAAAGTCAGCAAATGTCATGATCGTGTAAACCTCCCTTTTGTGCCGTGTCATTTAAATATCTGCCTAAAACAACACGTATGTTTTATTCATACCACAAGTTGATTGTATACCTACTATTGTATTGTAATGACAGACTTGTTTTATAATACTTACCTACATTTTTTTTACAGTTGGTTACCAATTAAATTAGTTATCATCAGCCTGGACACCATATTAATAATTAAATGTAATTCACAAGATAGTCAAAGTTAAAGTCAGTGTTTTATTTTGTAAAACATAGGTTAGTTAAGCGGAATAAGTCAACGTCAAAATTTATGATTTTACTGTATATTTCATTACAATAAAGTATTGACCACAAGGCTGTTGATGAATTTAAAATATTCTGACACTGCATATACGCAGAATGGATTATCCATACTAATATTATAAATGCGAAAGTGTGTCTGTCTGTCTGTCTGTTACCTCTTCACGCTTAAACCGCTGAACCGATTTAGATGAAACTTGGTATGGAGATAGTTTGAGTCCCGGGGAAGGACATAGGCTACTTTTTATCCCGGAAAAATACCCTTTTCCGCGATAAACGAATTTAAGTCGGACGAAGCCGCGGGCAGCAGCTAGTAGTTTTATAATTCATTTGCGTTTCCGCGAAATAGTTTTAGTTAGATGTGACAAAAACCGGCCAAAAGCATGTCGGACCATGCTCAATGTAGGGTTCCGCAGCCGTTTATACAAAAAAGTGCACTACAGATGTAAAAATACGATATGAAAAAAAAACACACACACACAAAAGAGCCCATTTCCCCGGCACTTACGTCCTTTCGCTGAGAAGCGCAGTTTATGGCAATAACTTAAAAACGGTATGTCCGATCATGTTGAAAACAATTTTCGTTGGAAGTATTTATTAAGCTATATTTTTAATTTTTTTCATATCTTTTTAACATACCGTTTAGAAAATAGAGGGGGGGACACAATTTTTGCTACTTTACTACTAGAGGCATCATCAGGAGATGTAGGAGATTTTGACGGTCCACCACACACTAATGCATTTATATGCAATAATTGCTAACACGCTACTATGCATCCATACCTTTACTTTTTTTTCTAATAACTCCATGACTCAAAATTGAGTCGTGCACCTGCTTTAAATGGGCAGCTTTCGAGTGTCTTATCACATAACTCTAAGCCTGTTTTTTGTTAACAGAGTCCCAGAGACATACTACTATTGTGAGAAAAATTCCATAAATTTGGAAATAGCCTTGAAAAATTGATCGAGTCCTACCAAAAGTCAGCAAATGTCATGATCGTGTAAACCTCCCTTTTGTGCCGTGTCATTTAAATATCTGCCTAAAACAACACGTATGTTTTATTCATACCACAAGTTGATTGTATACCTACTATTGTATTGTAATGACAGACTTGTTTTATAATACTTACCTACATTTTTTTTACAGTTGGTTACCAATTAAATTAGTTATCATCAGCCTGGACACCATATTAATAATTAAATGTAATTCACAAGATAGTCAAAGTTAAAGTCAGTGTTTTATTTTGTAAAACATAGGTTAGTTACAAGCGGAATAAGTCAACGTCAAAATTTATGATTTTACTGTATATTTCATTACAATAAAGTATTGACCACAAGGCTGTTGATGAATTTAAAATATTCTGACACTGCATATACGCAGTGAGCTAGTGACGCATCGTTTGTATCACGATTTTAAATAAGCACTCGGCCTAAAGGCTCGGAGCCGGTATTTTTTAAATACAAAATAACCGAAATAACATTTGGCGTTGTGGCTTGAAGCTACCCGTGTACCATAAATAGTTGAAATCCGTTGAGCCGATTTAACGTGACACAACGAAACATATAAACATTTAGTTTTTACAACTTTATATTAGTATAGATGTGAGTTCATATGATTTATATGCGTACATTCTGAGTTGTGTTATGTGCCATTATTAAGAACGCTTATATGCGTTTAAGGCACGGAGCTAAGCCCTGGAAAAAGTTCGAAAAAAATGTGGTTTATTCCCATTAGTGGTTACAACTAACTTGTTACCACTAGTAATTAACAGCTGGGATTTTTTCCCCGTCTGTTACCAGGTGGTAACGACTGGGAAAAAAACCCAGCTTTTACCACTAACTAGGGTGGTGCCATTGGTGTTGGTGGTAATTTTTTTCCATTAGTTAAAATACCGGCAGTGAATGCGTTAATGTATTTTCACTCCCGTGGAAAAAAAGAGCGGTGTTATAAGTTAAACGTGTGTGTCTGTGTGTCTGTTTGTGGTTTAGCAGCTCTTACACGGATTAACTGATTTTTATTTATTATTTTGTCTTTGAAAGGCGAGTTCTCCAAGAGTGTTCTTAGCTTTGTTTCAATAAAATCGGTTGAGCCGTTTGAAAAATATCAGCCTTTTCTAGATGTGTCGGGGTTTCTATCGGTTAACCCAAGGTTTCACATTTTTTTTTTTACTACGACTCCCTTTAAAGTTTGTAAATGTTTCATGACATCCTTGCAAACGAAGATATCCTGTATGTCTCGATTACGTGTATTAATACGATTTCGCGACCCCACTTGTACAGTGCCGCGACGCACAGTTTGGAAACCCCCGGGTTACCCTATTACCGGTTTATTCATAGAAATCGAATATAATAAAGAGTGCCAATTGATTTCAAATGACTAGATACAGGCAATAACTACGTTGCATGTCTCGCAACGCGGATAAACTTGCTATCATTATGTTTTTTACTCTAAGTCAAATAACCGGTTTCGCATTATAAAGTCTGAAGTCCTTGTTTTTTTCTAATTAATACATATTTTTTCCTCACGTTCACGTAGATTAATCTTAAAAAAAGAATCTGCGTTTAGTTATAGGATAAAAATTCAATGATAAAAAATATTGTTTTGTTTCTTAACTTTATGCATTAGAAATTTCCGCGATCCTATCATATTATTATATTATACGATATTTGCGATCTCGCACGTTAACTTTTTTATAATCTACCTATAATATTTTAAAGTTGTAAAAATGTAATGTCTGTACATTGAAGATATTTTCAAAAAAATATTTGTAACGAACTATTTGCAGGTCACTGAAACGAAAAATATTTTTTGGATTTTTTGTATGTTCGTATGTGTCGTTGTGGCTTCATCACGCCAAATCGGCTAAACGGATTTCAACTATTTTTGGTACACGAGCAACTGGGTATCTCCAGATGGTTATAGCATACTTCTTACCCGACTACGCTGAATAAAAAAAGAGTGGTTATGACTTTTTCTCCTCCGCGAACGAAGGTGACGGTATAATACCGCCCCGAAATTTTTGCTCTCGAGTATACTTAGATATTTCTATCCGCGCAACAATGATAGCTTTATAAGTTCTTTCGTGACACTCCCATGGTCTGCGGGTGACGGGAGGGAAGGCAGCGGGGAGGGGTATGAAGGGTGCGCGCGATGACTGCCGCACGCACAGTTGTTACTCGCGCCCGCTGTCTTTCCCCCCGTCGCCCGCAGACCATGGTAGTGTCACAAAAGAACTTGTCAAGCAATAATTTCACCTAACATGAACTGTCCCGTTCACTCAAATATTGTTTAACAAGAGAATGATAGGGACGACACTATAATCAACTCATTTGAACTTCGTAGACCCTTTGAATATGTGGACTGCGGTACTGAAGTACAAAATACATGTAATTTGATAACGCAGGTTCAAAGGTATGATAAATTATGAGTACATATGAAACTGATAAGAACTAATGAGGATTTGTTTGTTTCTTCCTAAGATAGATATAATTGAGTTGGGTACTATTTAAATCACCTTATCAGTACATTCTAGGTGCATAGCAGCAAACACCTACCAAATTAATAACGATGAATGTCAATATCATTCAATTTAGCATGTATAACCGAAAGTTTTGTACTTCCGATTCGAACTTCTACTACATTGCAATGTACTATCATAAATTTGTAAAATAAAATATTTCGAAAAAATGACTGAAGTAGGTTATTTGAAATTCCTTCCGCCAAAAACACGCTTTTTAGATATTTTTTTTGTCATTAGGATGTACATACGTGTATATGCCAATCACGTCAAAACGGCTCAACGGATTTTCACCATTTATAGGAAAACCGGCCAAGTGCGAGTCGGACTCGCGCACCGAGGGTTCCGTACAAAATATACGCTACAGACTGACGTATCTATGAAAATCCAGTGCTACGGACGGACAGCGGAGTCTTAATAATAGGATCCTGTTTTACCCTTTGAGTACGGAACCCTAAAAAGAGGCATTTCCTCTTCCACGGACGAATTTGTAGTGTAAAAGGTAGAGTTTAATTTAATAGGAACTTTCTTATGGCCATTATTTTTTATGCATATAATATGGCCAATTTCGATTTAAAATTAATATATTGTTATTGTTAAGACTTTTTTATCAAAATTTTCTCGTTGTTATTCTGTCCCGTAACTCAGGAGACAATAGGGACAAGGTGGGTTACTTACGAGATGGGCCCCTGAAAAATGGACCTTTACTGGCTTGAAAAAGATTTTAATGTTGTAAGTGAATTAGATCGTATATCTTGACCAACAACGCTGTACCGCGCATTAGGTATGCGAGAGGCGAGACGGGGGGTCAGAGCAGCCGCTGATTCGTCATTCCGCTGTCGTCTATCTGTATAGGCAATATCGTCTGCCAATAGGTTAGATTAGGTTTGTTTTATAAAAGTTCTGAAACTTTTACAGTTTCCGAATAAAACTATAGTTGGGATATTATATTGGCCTATTCATTATTAACACGCCGCGGACTAATGAACGTCGGTAATAATTTCAAGGGCGTGATCGGATTTTATATCTAATCGTTCACGTAGGAAGAAAGCTCAAGTCTAGAGGTTATTCAACCACATATCAAGAGTTCCAACACAGTAGATAACTATCAACCAACTGCAGAAACGGAAATTCTCTATTAGGCTCATTTCGTCCTGATTCGCTAAGAATAGGACTGACAGTATGCGTCATCACTCAGCCAAAAGACTAATGAACACAATCTAAATCATTAGAACTCCAAACAGTTGCAGAAGGTCGTATGAACACCTCTGTATGTGCCCTTATACTTGGACCAACCATGTTTTTTTACACGGGTATAGAACATTTGCCGTACAGTGACATAAGTCAGTTTTTATCGCATTGTCGCCGTCACTACTTGCCGCTCAATTTTCCTTGTCGAATATTTGTGGATCTTCTGCCACAATAAATAAATGAAGATGACGCTGAGTACGTTTTAAGTATTGTTGTTTGATACTACCGCTGCTGGCTTGGCTTGCAGTTGTGTCGTTGGAGGGTCCGTTCTGTGCGTTTGTGATCTCCTCCTTTGTGTCGTCCTTTGATCACTGACCTCCCATGTCTTGGGTGGAACCTCGTTGGAGCTGGTTCTGGTTTCTTCTTTGCGGCTAGCTGGCTGGTTCGAAGTTGCTGGCTGGTCGCGTGGTCTGGGTGTCGTCTAGGCTGAGGCTGTAGCTGGGGCTGCCTCGACCAGCATGGCGTGCTGGGCGAGCAGCCCGACTGGCAGGGTCGCCATGAAGTGTTGGGAGTTCGGAGGTAATACAACGAGTCTCGGTATAATAATGTATTTTTATTCAGTGAGTTGAGGTTCTTATATACTAGGGCTTATTACCATATAGGGAGTAACACGTGTACCAACAACAGTCAATATGTGTTCAAGGCTTACAGTTCAAGGTTGCTCCATAAAAGGAGTTGCTATTTTTATTTATTCTTTAGATGTATTAAATATTAAATAATCTGTTTGAATCAGCTGAGACTACAAACACCGCACCGAAAAAAACAGTTCTCCAAGATGAAGGAAAAAAACCGCGCGAACGAAGCTTCAAAATAAAATCAGAGTTCTTTACTATGACTAATTTCCACAGCCGTCAAAAACCTTCGTGAACATGCTCGACGAAGTGGTGATCTACAACGACCCGTACGGCGTGGCGCTCATCATCGGCGCGTGGAACTATCCGCTGCAGCTGCTGCTGCTGCCCATGGCTGGCGCCATCGCCGCCGGCAACGCCGTCATCGTCAAGCCCAGCGAGCTGTCCGTCGCCTGCGCCAACTTCGTGGTGGAGATGCTACCCAAGTACCTGGACAATGTGAGTGTGAGGAACTACTTGTAGCTGCCGCTACCCATGGCTGGCGCTATCGCCGTCATTGTCAAGCCCAGCGAGCTGTCAGTCGCCTGCGCCAACTTCGTGGTGGAGATGCTGCCTAAGTACCTGGACAATGTGAGTGTGAGGAACTACTTGTAGCTGCCGCTACCCATGGCTGGCGCTATCGCCGTCATTGTCAAGCCCAGCGAGCTGTCAGTCGCCTGCGCCAACTTCGTGGTGGAGATGCTGCCTAAGCACCTGGACAATGTGAGTGTGAGGAACTACTTGTAGCTGCCGCTACCCATGGCTGGCGCTATCGCCGTCATTGTCAAGCCCAGCGAGCTGTCAGTCGCCTGCGCCAACTTCGTGGTGGAGATGCTGCCTAAGTACCTGGACAATGTGAGTGTGAGGAACTACTTGTAGCTGCCGCTACCCATGGCTGGCGCTATCGCCGTCATTGTCAAGCCCAGCGAGCTGTCAGTCGCCTGCGCCAACTTCGTGGTGGAGATGCTGCCTAAGTACCTGGACAATGTGAGTGTGAGGAACTACTTGTAGCTGCCGCTACCCATGGCTGGCGCTATCGCCGTCATTGTCAAGCCCAGCGAGCTGTCAGTCGCCTGCGCCAACTTCGTGGTGGAGATGCTGCCTAAGTACCTGGACAATGTGAGTGTGAGGAACTACTTGTAGCTGCCGCTACCCATGGCTGGCGCTATCGCCGTCATTGTCAAGCCCAGCGAGCTGTCAGTCGCCTGCGCCAACTTCGTGGTGGAGATGCTGCCTAAGTACCTGGACAATGTGAGTGTGAGGAACTACTTGTAGCTGCCGCTACCCATGGCTGGCGCTATCGCCGTCATTGTCAAGCCCAGCGAGCTGTCAGTCGCCTGCGCCAACTTCGTGGTGGAGATGCTGCCTAAGTACCCGGACAATGTGAGTGTGAGGAACTACTTGTAGCTGCCGCTACCCATGGCTGGCGCTATCGCCGTCATTGTCAAGCCCAGCGAGCTGTCAGTCGCCTGCGCCAACTTCGTGGTGGAGATGCTGCCTAAGTACCTGGACAATGTGAGTGTGAGGAACTACTTGTAGCTGCCGCTACCCATGGCTGGCGCTATCGCCGTCATTGTCAAGCCCAGCGAGCTGTCAGTCGCCTGCGCCAACTTCGTGGTGGAGATGCTACCCAAGTACCTGGACAATGTGAGTGTGAGGAACTACTTGTAGCTGCCGCTACCCATGGCTGGCGCTATCGCCGTCATTGTCAAGCCCAGCGAGCTGTCAGTCGCCTGCGCCAACTTCGTGGTGGAGATGCTGCCTAAGTACCTGGACAATGTGAGTGTGAGGAACTACTTGTAGCTGCCGCTACCCATGGCTGGCGCTATCGCCGTCATTGTCAAGCCCAGCGAGCTGTCAGTCGCCTGCGCCAACTTCGTGGTGGAGATGCTGCCTAAGTACCTGGACAATGTGAGTGTGAGGAACTACTTGTAGCTGCCGCTACCCATGGCTGGCGCTATCGCCGTCATTGTCAAGCCCAGCGAGCTGTCAGTCGCCTGCGCCAACTTCGTGGTGGAGATGCTACCCAAGTACCTGGACAATGTGAGTGTGAGGAACTACTTGTAGCTGCCGCTACCCATGGCTGGCGCTATCGCCGTCATTGTCAAGCCCAGCGAGCTGTCAGTCGCCTGCGCCAACTTCGTGGTGGAGATGCTACCTAAGTACCTGGACAATGTGAGTGTGAGGAACTACTTGTAGCTGCCGCTACCCATGGCTGGCGCTATCGCCGTCATTGTCAAGCCCAGCGAGCTGTCAGTCGCCTGCGTCAACTTTGTGGTGGAGATGCTGCCTAAGTACCTTGACAATGTAAGTGTGAGGATCTAATTGTAGCTGCTGCGACCCATGGCTGGCTTCTTCGCCGCCATTGCTATGATTTTCTGAAAAAGGGCCGGTCCTTCTATGTTGTAATTTCGAAAAAAACCCTTTGTTAAACAATTTTTAAGCCAATTATTAACCATTTTTAAGAAGCCAGTAAACCTTATTTCGATGTGGATCCTTATAAGTCCCCAATACACTACTCGCGAAGTTGATCGAGATTAGTCGAATACAACAGCGTAGAAACGAACTTCACTTTGCTTTGCGCAACCTCGCCTCGCCTTGTCCTTCCGATCGTTGTCGGTTTTTGCGCCCGAGTCAAAGGACTCGAAATACTGAAGTTCGAACACGAACTTCGCAAGGTTGCCCCAGTGTATAGTCAGGCACAACGAACCTCTGCTAACTTTGGCGAGCGCTCCGTCGAACCATCAAAGCAAGTAATGTATAGATAGTTTGTTTGAAACACTTCTCAACTGCTCCTTACCTTTCAGGACGCAGTACAAGTGGTAGAAGGCGGACCGGCGGAGACCACGGAGCTGCTGAAGCAGCGCTTCGACTACATCTTCTACACGGGCGGCACCAACGTGGGCAAGATTGTGCACCAAGCTGCTGCCAAGTTCCTCACGCCCGTCACCCTCGAGCTGGGCGGCAAGAGGTAACAGACCACGAAACTAAGAAGCAGCCTCTTATTATTTTATTATTATTCCACACTGGCGACACCAACGCCAAGTTCCTCATACGTTCCTCATACCCTTTACCCTCGAACTGGGTGGCAAGAGGTACTCACCTTCCAACGTTAATGAGTTAGAGTCCACCAGAGGCTTGCCTATTTAAGGGCCTGCATCGTCAAGGAATTCCATTTGTAAACCACGCCCCAAATGCCGAGCCGTTACGGCGCGTTACATAGGTGGGAGGGGGGTCAAAAATCTCCAAAAATTGCGTTACGTAATACTTAAACGCTCCCAAACTAGACAAAAAACGTAAAATGAAGACGCGATTTGACAAACTATTATGTCCTAGCCTCGTCACTACAAATATCAATAGACAAGTGTCAAATATGTGATCTAAGGAAAATCCCCCTATAGCAAAGTAATGACCTCTTATTGCGCGCTGCGCAAATGTTTTTTTCCTTTGATAAGGATTCACTCCTTCTTCCCTCCGCGTCAATCAGTGTTTATGTTTAGCGTGATAATACGTTAACATTAAATCTTTGTTGACTTATATATTTATAGGAAACCTGGAAAAACAAGTAGAATAATAGATGTTTTTTTTGAAGACCTTCAAATTGACAGTTTAACTAATGGTGTTGTTTCTAAATTGTTTCCACGATAACAAGCAATTTGAATCGTTAATGCATGTCATCGAGTCACCATCTTAAAGGGGGAGGGGATTTTTGTCAATCTGAAGGGGGCCATCCCCCTTACTCCCCCAAATAAACTATACACATTTTTCGTCGTCGATACCCCAAAACTTAGAGACGAAAGACTTTAATGAATGCGTCCTACCAGTTAGGACATATAGAGCCGAGACGTGGGCTCAGCGAGCTATAGAGAGGGCTATTACTCGGGATTTCTTTGAAGGATCGGATCCGAAATGAGGTGATTCGACAGAGAACTAAAGTTTTCGATATAACCCAAAGGATTAGCAGACTGAAGTGGCAGTGGGCCGGTCACATGTGTTTTGGAACTGAAAACCGTTGGGGCAAACATGTTCTGGTTCTGGAGTGGAGATCGCTTCTTGGCAAACGTAGTGTAGGGCGCCCTCCAGCTAGAAGTGACGACATAAAAAACGTGGCTGGCAGCGGTTGGAAATAAAAGCTCAGGACCGAGCTCAGTGGCATCCCATGGGAGAGGCCTATGTCCAGCAGTGAGCGGAGGTGGGCTGATGATGATGATACACGTGATATAAAAATTGTTTGTAAATTCTGTATTTTATTTATATAATGCACATCACAGACGTGATCATACTAGTCAACGGATTTACCTCCAGCTAAAGCATTTAAAAAATGTGCTGAGCGCTGACTGACTCGTCGCTAATATAATATGACCCCTAGACACGTATACACTATTCGTCTCCATAGGTCTCGCCCTTGGCTTTGTTTTCAAGTCAGTTTTAACAGCGGGGTTATTGCCTAACGAAATTTTGACACTTGGTATCGGAATTAACTGTCATAGCCCATACAAAATCATGATACTTGATTCCGATTGCGAGCGTCAAACGCGTTAGGCAATACGGGGGCTGCTTGACCGACCGATGTATTTTGACCTGTGATCTGGAACTTGTAGGTACCACTACTTCACGTATCCAGTTATATTAGGGGTTAACTGAAGGCAGTAGAGTGCTCAGTTTAATACTGACACCCCAGGTCACGAACCTATATAAATTTGATTAAATTTGTGTAGTTGCTTTTCATTGCTTTATTTACCTGGGGTAGCCATGATAATTCTTGGTTAAATTTAATTAGATGATAAAAAAAATTTTTGAATCTAGTATTGATATTATATTTTGGATTTTATGGAATGTCACTATTACTTCTTTAAAACCTAGCTATAATAGTCATAATCTCTGTTGAGTTCGAGAAAAGGTCTGGTAGGTACTTTAGAATCTTTCATCAGGTAAAAACATGTCTAAAAAACTAAAAGATTGAACTAAAGGCTTGTTTACACTTTAATTAGTGCGAGTTCATTCAAACTCGGTTACGAAATATCGTACTAATTACAGATTGAAGTGTAAACAGCCGGTCTAGCACATCTCTTTGTCCGCGACAAAGAGTCGCGTATTACAGTTGTGCTAAAGGTGCTGGCCTTAAGTTTGACCTGGCAACTATAACGTCGTATACAATCGTTGTGCAATCGCAAACTTAACTGACGCTTCTATACTGCTCAAAACAATATAGGGGCGACTAAACATTTTGACGGTAACGTGAAAATGTATATTAGTTAGTAAAAAATATTTTACATAATCTCCAGCTTAAGAAAGCTTTTGGTTTTTGTTTAGGCTGATAATCGATTAATTAAATAGTCTATTGTTTTATTTATTTCAACTGAGATAAAATTAGTTTATTGTAACTACAAAAATTCTCCGTGCAAAAATGGCCCCTATTTGGTTTTGAATAGTATAGTTTTGCCCTACTTGATCTTGATAATTATTAAGGCACTAGTGCAATCTAAAAAGTAAAAGTACATGTATTGCATTTAAATACGGTTGTTCAGTATTTATATTGAATACATAATTTTTTGTCCCTTAGCCCGGTATACATCGACAGCACAGCGAACATTGAAATAACGACGAAACGCATCCTTTGGGGCAAGTTCATCAACTCGGGGCAGACGTGCATCGCGCCGGACTACATACTGTGCAGCAAGGAGATTCAGGACAAATTCGTGGCTGAGGCCAGGAAGGTGCTCAAGGAATGGTACGGCGAGGAACCGCAGAAGTCCCCCGATCTATGCCGGATCGTTAACAGCAGGCATTTCAGGTAACACTGCAATTTATTCCATGGTAACATAAAGGTACGGGTGGTCGCTAAGCGCATCCTTTGGTCAAGTTCACTCTGCAGCAAGAAAAATAAATATATCCTTACCATAAATACAAATACAAAATGATTTATTGTTTGAATGTGAGTGATTATTAAAGGGAATGGTTAGTATTTGATTTCATCACAATCAGCCAGAATTTGGCGTACAATTCTTTAACTTTCAATATGCATGTCATTAAAAGCAAAAAAATATATAGCAATGTCAAACTAAAAGTAAATATTGACAAATATAAAAGTAAATAATTAATAAGTAAATGTCATGCATATAAAAAAAATTATAAACAAACAATCACAATAATAATTCATTCTTAAATGTCAAGATAATAGCATGTTAAAAACAAATATAGGATAAAAATTAATTAGGCATTGTGTGTTCCAAAGTGTTCATTAACAGAGTAGAACATTCTTTGTAAATACCACTTAAATAATTTGGGTTTGAAACCTTCACAATCCAAGGATTTCAAGTCATTTGGCAAATGGTTAAATATTTTGACTGAGATGAAAAGAATACTTTTTTCAAAATGAGCAGAGGTATGACGTGGATAACAAATATTTGAGTCCATGGTATTTGGAAGTTGGCCTATGGTTAGGTTCCATAATTGTGTATTGACTGATACGACCTTTCACAAAAAGACACATTTCGTAAATGTACAATGAGGGTAACGGAAGGATTTTTAATTTTTTGAACAACGGTCTACATGAATCTGTCGTTTTGGCGCCGCAGATTGCTCTAATGCATTTTTTTTGTAGTATAAACGCTCGTTGGGCAAGTGTGGAGTTATCCCATAGAATAAGGCCGTAACGAAGATTTGACATAATGTGGCCATGAAACGCCAAAAGAGCAGCTTCGTGGGATACTACCTGTGATATCCTGCGCAGAGCAAACACAAACCTGTTCAGTTTGTCGACCAGGGACTCATATATTTTTAGACATGCGTCGCACCAAAAATTTTGTGAGACTACTTTACGAGAGAGCTATTGGCAAATAACGTTTATAGAATCGCATCGAGAATATCTTAGGAGTTAGGACCAGCGTGGTCTTGAGAACGCAAACTTTTTCAATACAATATTCAGTAGGGGGTGAGGGCGCATGTCTGATTTGACAGCCTACTGTAGTTAGATGATTTAAAAAATACCAATGCATCATGAAGTAAATATTTTAAAAACCTAAGTGGCTTTGACATACAAAACTTCAAGGTTACGAATACTCAGTGTTTTTTTAAAAATCCACAATGATATTTTTAGTTTTTTTTTTCATAATCCTTATAATTCAATAAAACAATAATTGTACTGCAACCATTTAGTTAAACGCAGTTTTTGACGACCAAAATCCCAAAATACTTTTTTCCATATTTTGGTACGATACTCAAGAATGACGTCACAGTTGAGTAGCCATTAGTATGGAGCGTTTTCAGCGCTCAGCAATAGGATTGCCGAACTTTAACTATAAATTCTGACTTTTAGCAAGTAAGTCTTTTTGTATTTCGTCCCATATAGCCATTTGATCCTTACGAAAAACAGAATCGATTGTCAACTTAAAAAGTTGACATGCCAATTCACTGCGACCGTATTAAATTACAGCCGTCTTCAAGCATTACTGGACGCCAGCAAAGACAAGATCGCCATCGGCGGCGATACCGACGCTCAAGAACGCTTTATAGCGCCCACCATCATCGCCAATGTCACGGGCAGCGACAAGATCATGGAGGACGAGATCTTCGGCCCCATCCTCCCCATTATCCCCGTTCAGAACGCTTACGAGGCGATCAAATTCATCAACGAAAGGTAACATAAACATAAAAAGTTGGGTCAAAAATAAAAATAGACATGGGGATCAAAGCTGATGTATAAATTCAAGGCGTACAGCACAGTCCTCGCTGGTGGAGTGGTTGACACGTTGGACGCGTAAGCCAAATGTACCAGATTCGATTCCTGACGTGCGCTTTGATCTTTGTATCTATATCACAATAGATAATAATGTGGCGTTAATTTTCCCACATCAAATAGACAAAAACTCAAAAAAATGTGTTTCATATAAAATTAAAGGTGTAAGATAGTCTATTTATATTTAGATTTCATTAGCGGTTAGTCACTCTGTAAAAGCCGAGTACTGCTCGACATGTTTCGGTCCATTACAAGGACCTTTGTTATGAGCGACGAGTGAACACAGACGCTGCCCGCGTCGCACTGCGCGCCTAGGCCCTAACAGCCCGGCTACTTGCAGCTACTTGTTCGTGACCGCTAATGTAATCTACATATGTCTCAGTCTCACGGTCGTTTTTTTTTAATAGTCTATTACTTTAGGTATTTCAAATAAGGTAAAGAAAAGAACCACGTGACTCGTGCCATTCAGCCAGTGGCGTCGTACAGTCACCAGCATTAAGGCGACGCATCGCTAAACAATCATTTGAATAAATTAATAGCTTAAAAGCACTAGAAAAACACCCTTTACAAGACTTTTCTAACAAATCCAAACAGCTATAATACGATGTTCCATCATGAAGTTCCAGTTCATACCTTCCGGCTCCATCATCAGATCAGTTCGACCGTACCATATTATTGTATTGTCATCAGAACTACATGCAGCTGCCAATTTTCATGACGCTACGATCCTTGAAAGATGGTTAAATTAGTTACCTTAGATTTCATTACATAGTTAGTTACATACAATAAAAGCGTGTTAAAAACATGGTCTTTGTATGGAATCAGTCCCCCCGCAGCGGACTGAGGGACGACTGATTCCATACAAAAACGCGCCAACGCTAGCTTATACCATAAGGCCGTAAACGACAAAACGGCTTTTGTCGTTTCAATTAAAAACTACAAATAATTTAAAAAATCCTACTGAGAAACAAAAGTGCGTATTTAGACTAATATACTAAAAAAATTAAGAGCGTTACATTGGTCTGGTTAGCCTGTAAAATGAGAATCTCTGTTTTAAAAGAGGTTTCTTTGATATTGTTTTCTCTACTATAAAAGTTAAAGAATCATGCTTCTGCAACTGACAAAATGAAGTCAATGAAATGAAGAATCAGGTTATGAAATATCACTTTCATATGTTTTATAATAGCTGAGAAATGTTCAGATCTCT
Source organism: Hedya salicella (assembly GCA_905404275.2). Classification (NCBI taxonomy): domain Eukaryota; kingdom Metazoa; phylum Arthropoda; class Insecta; order Lepidoptera; family Tortricidae; genus Hedya; species Hedya salicella. Next base: position 6,730,373 of record FR990112.1, on the reverse strand, counting down.
GACACAAAAATTTCCAATCGTTGTCTTAATATCTGACATAACAAAGCGCGCATATATATATACCTGACACGACTCTATTTCTAGGTCCGATAGATCACGTCAGATATTTATGCGCGCTTTGTTGTGGCAGATATAAATGCTGGTGACTGTACCACGATACAAAATATTACCTTGATTGGCGGAATGACATGAGTCTCAGTGTTTTGTTTTATTTTTTAAATACCTAAACAAATAAATTATAGTGACGGAAAATGTGTTGTGATGTTTCGTTTTGAAGTTGATTTCTGAGGGCGTTGTTTGCAGTTCTTGTAATTCATTGTCAGTTTGTGATGAATGAAAATTGCAGTTACGTTGACATCGATCATAATGTCAACTTTCTATACTATTATAAAGTTGTAAAAATTTACACTGAAAATAAAACAAAAAAAGGGTAACTGACTTTTTGAAGCTCACTGAAGCAGTGCCCTTTCTAGTAATGTTATAAATAACTTCATCCCATCAATTCAGTACGTGAATTCGGCACGATGGAGAGAGCTATACAGGGTGGCACATTTAGATCGGTCAATATGGGCAATACTATGATACATGATGTCTAAAATGAATACAATGCATTGTTTTTTAAAATGTATGAATGCAGTTTTTCTTATTACTAAAATCGATGACATGGTTCCTAAGAAGTGATTTTTGTATGTCTTATAGTTTCAGACTTTCCCATACTGACCTATATAAATGTACCATCCTGTATACATAATATAAAGGCTTCGGTTTAACTGAGTCGTCGCGCTTGCGGTAAAAGAGACGCGGGGATACGATGATAAAGAGGTTTGACGGGTAATGGGCCTCGAATTGAAACCCCTTTGTCACCACACCCTGCACCCGTCTTTTACCGAAGGCGGCGTATAATTTAAACGGTAGCCTATAACTTCCTACTTGCACGACTTCGCATTGTGACTTTGTCTAACTTCGTTTTTACTGAATAAAGAAATACTTCAAGTTGTCACAAGAAGTTTACCAGTGAGTCGTCAGTTGTGCTAAACCTTCTGATGCGTATTTGTTCACTGGGGTAGTCATTTATGTTACAAAAAGTATCTTATTATCTTTTTATGATGTCCTGTGTCTTTCTGTTGGAATTCTACATTAGTGGCCTAGGGCAGTAAAATAAAGAATACCAAGAATGCATAGTCGCAGCTGCTCTTCACAAACATTTAATACAATATGTTACTTTTTTCTCTTATAGCTTGTGATGAGTGCATTGCCGTTTCTCACTCTCCTGGCCAGGAAGTGGTATTTTCTCTGAATATCACTCAAGGCCGAGAGATATCCAAAAAAACTGGAACAGTGATTACAAGAACTGCATATATCATTATAACTATCGTGTATGGGTACTGCGTTCGTCTGATAACGTTTTTCCATTGTTTTAGGTTTGTTCGTCATCTCGTAACCTTTCATTAAATAGAAGGACTTCCGTTATTATAATTGCATATTGATGGGTGACGTGGATCAAAATAGAAATACCAACAATTGCCTTAATTGGAGTTATTATAGTAATCCAATCATAGAACACTCACGCGATATTCCGTGACACGCATTTTTTTATCTAACTAATCTTAGGGCTAAAATATTGGAATCTGAAGTATTTTGATTAAGAGCGTTTATACCGGCTTTACTGACAACGTCGCAAATTTTTCATTTTGCTTCATTATTTTCTGCTGTTTGAATGAAATATATATATATATATTCTACATACATACCATTTTTCCATTTTTATGCCACTACTAGCTTCTGCCCGCGAGTTCGTCCGCCTTAAATATTTTTCCGAGATGAAAAGTAGCCTCTGTCCTTCCCCGGGACTCAAACTATCACCATACCAAATTTCATCCAAATCGGTTCAGCGGTTTAAGCGTGAAGAGGTAACAAACAGACAGACAGACACACTTTCGCATTTATAATATTAGTATGGATTCATCGCGTATGCCTTAATTTTCATACAAGATATAGACAGGCATTCATTTTTAGAGCTTTAATTGTGGCAATATCATGAAATTTTGGATTGTGCCAGCTTAACTACCGAAAACGTAAAGAATGTATCGAAAACATGTTCAATTTACATTAACGTTTCTCAAAAGCGACGTTGCCAGTTAAACAGGTATTACCATCAAACAGTCAAAATCATTAATATGTTTACAGCATGAAAACAAAAAAACAACGTTTTCGTACAGGGGCCCGTTTCATAAACGCTTGTAACTTGTATTACAAGCGGAAGTATCTTTCCAACAATATAGATTAAAAAGAGACTTATAAAATCACATATAAACGCGTACATTGTGGAAAATATGCCGGATTTTCGTGTACTCACGGTTAAATGAAACAAGGAGAATTAATTCGTGTGTCGGAGTCATTTCCGGATAGACAATGCGGTTTTAAGGAGACCTCGGTTCTCAGAACTTATGTTATTAAAGATAATTACCCTGACATTATTATACATGAACGAGCCAAGTGCGGTCAAAGTGGATAGGCCCCGCCTGCTCCTTCATTACCCGTGCCGTACGGTTAGTAGCAAAAGTGGCTGGACATATATGTACTGCAGTAAAATATTAGTGTTGTTTTGCAGAAAAAATGCACCTTAAAGTAACTAAAAATTTTGTAAGAGAACGTATACATTTCTCAAGTGCGTTACGTTACGTTGGAAATAAAAAAATCATTCATACTAAAATGTATCGAAACTGATATGGAAAGTTACGGACATATTTTGTCTTTTATGTGGTTCGAATGAATTAACGATTATGAGTAAAATAAACCCAAAATTCTATATTTCAAAAAAGTGTATTTTTTCTGCAAATTAATCCATTAATGTCCAACTACTTTTGATGCCTACAGTACGTGATAAATAATGAATAGACGGGCGTGGTTTAGACTATCACGGGTCGCTTTTTGTTGTGAATAGTATTATTGTCTTTATTCAAGCATTTAATTATGCCTATATTCAAATAAGCCATACGTTTGGAATAACATGCAATAATAGCTAGTTTTTAATACGCAGCTCTGAAAAAGGAAACAATAGATGACACAAAATAAACAGACACAAGTAGAGATAAAAATACGAGATCTTATTCATAAAGAGCTATCTTTTCCGTGTATCTTTAGTTACTTTTGTGTAGTGGAAAATAACGAACAACATTTGACTTGTAAATTAGCTATTCTTCTTCAAAACCAACTGGCAGACAGCATGAGAATACCTACTCATTCAATTGCATTCAAAATCAAAATGCATAGCAACACACAAACATCGCTACATGTACGTTCTATTTGTTAAATAATATTGATTTTCTGATAGTTGTTTATGGAAAAAAACATATCTTTGGATTGTTTTTTGGGTAGCGTTTAAAACGCGTGTCGATACAATTTACCTATAGTCTTTCAAAAATCATTTCTGAAAATAGGTTCAAAAAAGCGCTTGCAATTATCAGAATTATTCGTGTTTTTAATTTTGACTTTTATTTGTCCTTGCCAAACCCTAGTACAGACGTCAGTCAGTAGTGACGTCACTCGAAATATCTTCTAGGCAATAAAAAAATTAAACTCATCCAAATGTAAAACTCATGAAATTAGTATCTTAGAATATCCTATTTTAACGAAAATAAAAACAGGGACAATTTTTGGCTCATCCCAATTGAGCTCATATTACGAAGCCCTTCATTAGAAGTTTCGTGCTTCAGAGATACGATGCTGAGCGGGGCTTGTAACCGGTTACGAATAAACCGGTATTTATTTAGGTTATACCGATTAATTATTTAGGTTACGTTCGGACGAATTGATTTGGGAACTTCATTTCTTAGCGCTCTCTCACCGGTTACTCTGTGTTCGGATACGGGATCAATGACTGCTGTCGCGCCGATAGTGGCGCAACGACAGTCAACTACATGAAAAGTTAAATATAATACCATGGTAAGCAAACCAATCGTGTGTAAGCGAGCGGTTATTCACCCTAGACTCCGCTCACACGGAGAAACCGCTCTCTAACCGGTAAATGGATTTCGCTGCGCTTGCGCTCCGAGATATAAACCGGTTAGAGCAATGTTCTTGCGAGCGTAACCTTGATTATAGGCTCAGAGTGTGGCTCTAACCGGTACGGAAAATAAACCTGGTTACAAACCCTGATGCTGAGTGAAGAAGAGTTAGGCCCTCAACATCGTCCCTGTCATTTCAGCGATCGAGGCCTATAACCAAACGTAACCCCATTGTCGTAATCTTCGTGTGGTTTGTAATCACCCCATCAATGTGGAAGTGAAGCGTCTGTTTCCATCGAGAGGCATTTATTATGAGGTTGTATGGAATGTCAGTGCCGGTTCACTAACGTTTAACCTAAAGTCGTTTACAAATAGCTTCATTTGATCGCTACTAATATAACAGGTCATGACTACACTTGTCACGCCACACATTATTGCCCATCTCTCTCGCATTATACTGGAATGAAAGGGTTAGGTAACATTTGTGCATTGCAGTTATCCTGGCTCTTCAATTATTGCTAAGACTTGTAAAACAAACCTAGGGAATTTCAACAATAGAAGATGCAATGCGTTTATTTTTAATAATTACTGTATTAAAACAAACGTAATATATCAAGTTAAGCATAAAAAGGTAAAATATAGAAAAAAAAATTGCGACGTAAAATTAAAATGGTTTTTTTATGTTCAAAAGATAATTAAACAATTTTGTTTTTTGGTACAATGAATGATTAAATTGTATGACAACTATATACTTAAACGCACTTTTTAACGGCTAAAATAAGAAAATTCTCGTACAAACCTAACTCCTCCATACACGTGTGAAATATGTGACGTCACACATGTTACTCGATTTATATGGGGCGGTTTAACGCCCAGCTGTTGTGCCTGACTTAATCGCAATTTTAACGTTTCTAGTGTTTATTTTTCAATAGGGTATAGTATAGTATATACATTTCTTAGTCATGAGAAACCGAATCGATTGCTATTATTGGAAAAATAATCCATCTTCTCTATTCGAACGTCTTATATAAGAAATCTGAAATAACGTTTTTTTTTCTGAAACAGCTGTACAAAATCTTGTCTTAGGCGGCATTATTTCCAAAAAAGATTTCTGCATTCATAAGTGTTCCTTGAGGTAATTAATAACTTTACGTAACTGACACTGCGATTGATATGGACATTAAGATTGATATATTTTAGTATGTATACCATTGTTGATAGGATACCGCGGTCACTTCCATGGAATCTCATATAGACATCGGATAGGAATAACGTTGTGTGTTTGTGAAGTGAGTTCATCGTCATGTAACGGTTTCAGGGAACACCCATTAGTGCTTTACGTGTTCAGCATGCAAAGCAGCATTAAGGAGTTGTTCAGGGAGCAGACCCGCTCGGGCAGTCTGTGCTACAACGACACTATCATGTTTTACGGCGGTAAGGCTCGCGGGGGTTCCGCTGTCGGACAAAATCACTGGAATAGATAATGTCAGATACAGATAATTTTATTGATAAAGTAGATGCATTTTACAAGGCAGTTTTTCTTACGTAAGCCAATCAACTTTTATTTGTACCTAAGTTACTCTTTACAACTACGACTTTAAACGGTATAAAGCAAGAACCATGAAAACAAGAGGACTAACTCCATACAAAAAGCCGTTCCCCGATATGTACAACGCCTCGTATCTATAAAAAATATTTTTGTAAATTTTTCAAATTTGCAAGCGTGATACAGAATTTAAATGTTACGATTTATTTATTACTAGCTTCTGCCCGCGACTTCGTCCGCCTTAAATTCGTTTATCGCGGATAAGGGTATTTTTCCGGGAAAAAAGTAGCCTATGTCCTTCCCCGGGACTCAAACTATCTCCATACCAAATTTCATCCAGATCGGTTCAGCGGCTTAAGCGTGAAGAGGTAACAGACAGACAGACACACTTTCGCATTTATAATATTAGTATGGATTAGCTATTTGCGAACTAATTGTTACTATTCTATTTTTCTTTATTCAATTAAAACATCGTTGAATGTTTAGTTTTAAAGCGTCATCTAGTTTTTGCCAGAATATCTCCTTGCGATCGGAACAAACCAAGTATGGCAACTGTCAGTCCTCATGTTCAGATCCATCATTTTTGTGTTCCAAGTCTCATTGAAACCTTTAAAGAGACAGAAGGTAAATATTAGGGTAACAGTAATAAAAAGGGATACAAACACGTAGGAAAAAAACAGGAACACTAAATCGAATATGATTCAGTTACTCGTTTGCTTCGTAGCACTTAATTCGACATCAGTAGTATTCAAATATTTTACCAATGAAAAAGGGGAGTAAAGTGTAACTCGGTCTAAAGTAGCTAAAACCTATTGTTAATTAATGAATTTCTGTCCAGAAGTTGTTCCGGATATGAATCTATGATTAACTGTATGTGATATAGAGTACAGTCAATATCAATATCTGGCCACCTTATAATAAAAATGAATTATATTTATAGGTAAAGATAATTCATATTAGTATGAGGTGGCCAGTAATTGATACCTTATACTAAAATGAGTTTTGTTTACTTATGAAAAGAATTCATTTTTAGTATAAGGTGTTTACCATATATACTTTAATGTATTTTTATTCTTAAAAAAACAAAGACTGTTTTATTCAGAATGTATAGCCAAGTTGAGTTTTATTACTATTCCAGTTGATGTTTATGCTGACAGCTGAACGCACTTTAAATGGATCAGAAATCTTCCATTATGCATCCCTGCCAATAACGGTGGAAGGCTTTGTCTCGGCTAATATTGTGGTGTCTGGTCTAGGCTCGTGGAACAGGTTGTGGTTCATGTTTTTTGTACTTAGTGTGGTGGTGGCGACAGTATCTCCAGCCATACAATTCTAAAAAGTGTGAGCCAATGAATGAGTTTAGACAATTTCATAGGTTGCCACTTTTTAGAATTGTGTTGCAATATTGCAGATAGTAGCATTGATGTAACCTATGTATGTGTTTATGATTAGAAAGTATTTTTGCTAGATTAAGTTGTAAAATAAATTTCCTAGGTATTGGTTACTGTACATAAAAAAATGTTATGTCATTTTATAACCAAATTTTCAGCGTAGTATTTAAAATAACGTATACGAATTAAAGAGCGGTATAAATAAAGAACACTTTCGTTTATTTAAATTTGTATGATATATTGTAGCCATGTGTAATAAAGACATTAAAGATTCATTTTAATTTGAATATTTGTATACTTATGTTGTACAATATTGTTGATTATTCTGCTCTTTAAGGCAATAGTAGAAGTAATACCACAGATATAAGTTACAGCGGCATCATTCGTTTCTAACGTTGTACTTTAAGCACGCGGTTCCTTTTTACCCGACTGCGTTATTTATAGATTATGTTGTAGGTTATGTTTTTCGAGTGTATCTACATATGTCTATTTCTCTAGCATTCTATGCAACTTAAAACGACTTGATGAATTTCAACGTATGAGTTGTCAGCAGCAAAGAGCGGGAAAGTCTTAGCAAAGTTCAGCCGTCACAAGGGATTGAATACTTTTTATCGATGGTCGACAAGAAGACATACCTGGAGTATTACGTGGGTACCATATCTCTAATTCCATTTACTGGCCAAAACACCTTTTATTCCCTTACAAAAATATTAATTTTACTATACAGTAGTTAGAAAAACAAATCAAAAACACTACCTTTTCTAGAAAAGAAAACATTATAACGAATGGATAATCTTTATCCATTAGTCGATTGTTTTTCGCTTTTGATTTGAATCAATCGTTATGTCCCAAATGTAAAGTTAGTTCCAAAAATAATTTCACGAACACAGTCACACGATTTATTTCTTGTATATCAATATTATCATCTCGCTCTTGAGTGAAAAAGTTTACATTCAATGGTTGGGGAAGTCGACAGAAACAGTTTTTCTTTTTGACAGTTGAATTTTTCTATGATTTTTCCGCTTTTTGGTAATTAGATTCATGTTGGTTGTGGTAGTGACATAGGCTATAATATTTCGCAGTCGGGTTTTGTCGGAGTGATAATTATTTTTAATTATTCATTGACAAATAACAATTGAAAAACATTTGTTGACACTATATTATAAAGTACACAAAAATTAAGTAACTTATAAACGTGGTGATACTTACTTATAAGTGGTGGTAGCACTTCCTGACATATCGTTTGCCCATGTAGAGAGAAGCCGCTAACGATGTACGTGTTCAGCACGGACAAGGAGGTAGTGTCCACCATTGTCGCCAGCACCAGCGCCGGGGGCATGTGCGTCAACGACACTATGATGCAAATGGGAGGTTTGGACCTTTACTTGTTATACTGTGTGCCGTACAAACCGGGTTGACATTGAAAAAAATACTCAACATTACTACAGTTGACATTCAAAAAACACCCTGTATGTAGTTGACATTGTCAAAAAATCTACCGATTATCGCGCACCAGCGCCGGTGGCATGTGCGTCAATGCCTCTATGATGCAAATGGGAGGTGTGGACCTTTACTTGTTATACTGTGTGCCGTACAAACCGGGTTGACATTGAAAAAAATATTCCAAATCACTACAGTTCACATTAAAAAACATCCAGTATATTTAAAGAAAACAATTTTAACGAATTATATCGCGTATATTATCTCATTTGAGTTCCCGACGTTTCGGAATCTTTTCAGCTTTCCGTGTTCACTTCCGAAATGTCGGAAACTGAAATGAGATAATATACGCGATATAATCCGTTAAAATTGTTTTATTTAAATGAGTAATAATCGCAGAAACAGAAGATAATATTATAAATATCCAGTATGTAGTTGACATTATCAAAAAATCTCCCAATCATTGCACTAGCGCCGGTGGCATGTGCGTCAATACCGCTATGATGGAAATGGGGGGTTTAGACCTTTACTTGTTCACTATCTCGTAGAAACTGGGTTTACATTTAAAAAAATCTTCGTATAAATACAGTCGACATTAACAAAACACTCCATATGTACTTGACATAGTTTTTATTTTTGTGTATTGTACACTGGGTTGACAATAAAATAATACTCCACATAGCTACAGTTGACACTAAAAAAACATCCTTTATGTAGTTGACATTCTCAAAATTTTTCCCCATTACCGCGCACCAGGAGCGTCAATGACAGTATGCTGCAAATGAGGATTTTGGACTTTTACTTATTATACTGTGTCGTACCAACTACAGTTGACATTAAAAAACATACTATTATGTAGTTGACATTGTTAAAAAATCTCCCTATTTTCCGCACCAGCTTTGGCGGGATGTGGGTCAACGACACTAAATATGATGCAAATGAGAGGTTACGAACTTATCTTGGTATACTGTATGTCGTACACTGGGTTGACGTCCAAAATATCATTTGACATTAAAAAAAAACATGTATATAGTTGACATTGTAAAAATACTCCACATACCATTGACAGTGGGAAAATGATCTCCATGTAGTTGATATATCAAGAATTTTCGCCATATATGTAGTTGACAGTGTCAAAAATACTTCCACATAAATTTGGCAGGGTCTTAAAATTGTCAAAAGTGCACTCCACATACTTGAAGTTGTAAAATTATTTACCCGCATAGTTTTACAATGTCAAAAATACTCCACAGTATTTATATTGTCACACTCGTTCACGGTTGTTACCGACCACCCGGTTAGTACCAAATAAAGTGCGACTTCGGCGTGTTTAGGTTTGTGTGCTCAGTCACCCAAACTATGTTTATTATAGTTGATGTTGCACAGAGCCGGCCTTAACAATGTAGGCGCCCTGGGCGAGTCATTGATTGAGCGGTTAAGGCATTCACTGCCAGAGGGCGTGGCCTAAGAACATACTTGTATGGAGGTGAACGCATATGTGCGTTTGTGGCAGTGAATGTGTTAATCAGACGCCCTGGGCCCCATACAGCAAACGTCTAATGGACTGCGGCTGCGGCCTTAAAGCCGGGCCCTGTGTTGCACAACTGGTTCTACCGCATGCTATAGTATAACATATAACCGCACGTTGCTTGAAGTCACTAGCACGCATGTTTTTGTTTAATTACTGCTTGATATACAGATTAGAAAGTAAAGAATAGGTTATAGGTAAAAAACTTAAGAAAGGTTCTTCTCATTTGTTGGTATCGTTTCAATATAGGCAATCTAATGTAAAAACACCTTTTGATAAAAATATATATATATAATGTTTAAATAAAGTGAGAAGAGAAGTAAAAAAAGATACATACAGCAAGAAGGGTATTAGATAAGTTTTTTAGCTATAAAATTATTCCTCTGTAAAAGAAGCTGTAAACATCTCTAAAGGCTTTTTTTTTAATGTGAATCTTCTTGCCTTTAGTGGTAGCCCTTTGTGTGACAATAGTTATTTGTTATGCAAGGCTGCAAAGTTGCTGTTTGGAGCGAGTGTTTGAATTGAAAGCTGAGTAAGCAAAGGAATATTGTTATGTTATGGGTATATTTTGTAGGTTCATTAATAGTATTTGCATCTCACATTTTCCTCGCCGTACTGAGGTGAAGTGAAGGAAAGTTGCGTGTTTCGTACGGCTGCAAAATTATTTTGTTTCTCGTAGCTTGAAGCCTCACTACGCTCAGGTATCTATATTTGAACACTTTCAATTTTAGATTCCTTCGCTTATTCGGTACTCAATCCAAGCACTCGTGCCAAAGACCGACTTTTGCAGCCTTGCATAACAAATAATTGTCAACACATTCACTGCCAGGAACCCGCCTAGCGGGCGCTCTGCTCGTAGACGATACCATACGTTTCCCCGTCTGTAAAGGAACGTGTGTAGCGCTACGGAAACCTTGGTCTTGAAAGTGTTAAACTATAACGGGTCACTTTACCTGTTATAGTTTAACACTTTCACGACCAAGAGACACTTTCACAGTTGAGACATTGCCGTTCGGCGGCGTGGGATACAGCGGCGTGGGCGCGTACCACGGCAAGGCCACGTTCGACACGTTCACGCACAAGAAGAGCTGCCTCATCAAGAACTTCTCGTCCATCGGGGAGAAGCTCGCTTCGTAAGTGTTCACACTAATCGACCGAGCTCGGACAAGGTCATCACAATAACAAATCGGCCATTTCACGTGAAGCGGACAGGTAAAAAAAAAACCGACGACTTAGATGAAATTGAAGTTTTGACTGAGTAACAGATATGCGGTACTTCAAATTAAAGTACCAAGTGATAAAAAGTTGGAATGAATTAAACAAATCAGTGAAATGTATACTTGATTTTAATAAGCTTCCTAATTGCATTCTTGAAAATTAAAAAAAAAGCTACGCGTATTTCGATCTAAACATGGTTTATATTATATTTCTGTTAAATTAGAATAAAACCAGATAATAGTGATATTGATATATTACAATGAGTTTATTTATCATGATACCCTCTGTAGTCGAAATGCAGGATTGGTATTTATTTGGACCCGATGTTGTCACTGCAGACGAAAATCTGCTTTTTAAAAGACATTGACAGATTAATTTGTTAACTTTTCAATGTCCTTTAACTTGTTAACTATAAATTTTACTGTAACAATATTGTATATAGACATCGAGGACACATATATATATATAGGTGTAACTTACTCAAATATTACTAAAATCGGAAATAACATTTTATTTACCAATCCCCTTCACGTGAAATGCCCCAAATACAGAAATAGAACAAGATGCATTAGAGTGGTCATATGTGTATAATTATTATAATCTAGAGAGGATGTGAGAGTACCGTACCGTCAAATGAGGTTTGATATCAGCATTTATGATCAAACCTTAAAGTCTATTTTAAATCGAAAATTACAAAAATAGTAAAGAAGGAGCACGCAAAGACAGAGATGAATGTATCATTTGACAGTATGGTACTCTTTTCGTACGGATATTTCGGTGTCCACTTGTTTGAATAATTTTGAAAAATCTTAGTACAAATATTAATTAGCTTACCGTTGCTTACATTTTAGTGACAGGCTTGCTAGGATGAATATGACATGTGAAACGTTTTTATATTTTTGACTGTGAAATCTGTACACTTTTATTTTTAAGCCTTGGGAATGCTCATCTAATAAATATTATTATTAATAATAAATAAATATTACGGCTCAATTTTACACAAATCGAACTAGTCCCATGGTAAGCTCAATGTGGCTTGTGTTATAGGTACTAGTACTAGACGACGATATATTTACTTATATACATACAAAACATCATTTTTTATCAATTATTTAAACATAAGACGACACATTTGACTCAGTGGGTTGCATAACGGCATACGAAGCTGGCGGTCCCGGGTTCGAATCCTCGCCAGGGCAAGTGTTTGTGTGATGAGCACGAACGTTTTTTCCTGGGTCTTGGATGTTTTCTATGTATTTAAGTATTATAATTTATCTATATATTACGTATATCGTCGCCTGATACCCATAGCACAAGCTTCGCTTAGTTTGGGACTAGGTCGATTTGTGTAAGGTTATCCCTAAATTATTAATTTAAAAAAAAACATGGGGAGTATGCCCCCACAAGAGATATGAACAGTCGAACAAGTTTACAGAGCACACATTCTAAGACACCAATGTGGTAATCTCCAGGTCGCGCTACCCGCCGTACACCGACGGCAAGCTGAGCTTCATCACGAGCCTCATGCGCAGGCGCCACGCGCCGCCGCTGCCGTACGCCGCGCTGCCCTACCTGCTGTGCGTGGCGCTCGGCGCCGGCCTCACCTACGGCCTCGTGGCCTGGAACAAGGTAAAGAAGTAAGCCGGCCGGGGACAGCGCCGAGCGGTGCGAGACCGGGTTCGCGAGCAAAATACTCCTTTCCAAGTTAATAGGGTATTTGACAACTTTTTCTGTGGTGTGTTATAATATAAATCGATGTCTTTACAGTAGAAATATTGCTGAAAAAACTACTTCAATCTGATAAAAACTCCCCGAGGTATAACAATGTTCAAAGCACATTTTTGAACTTTCCCAAAAACCGCTTCATACTAAAGCCTAATGACGTCACACTGTGATACGTTGTATGGGGGTTCCCTCTATGTCGCATACTTTAGTTTGTCCGAAACTGTTTTAGTATAACAGACTTGGCATATTTAGTTTTCGACGAATGGTAAATGTGGCAGAATCCTTATTTGGCATAAGTTCTAACTTACCGAAAATGTATTTGTCCGAAATTGTATGCGCATACTATTGTTTAGGCTGATTATATTTACGAATAATTTGGTTTAGCATAATGGTACTTGGCATATACTTAAATTGCTACAAGAAAAGCGGGTTAAGTTAGGTTAGAACTGCATCCCTCGCAAAGAGGAACTGCTAGCAGAAAAGTAGGTTAGGTTATGTTAGAATTGCGTCCTTCGCAAAAACGATCTGCTAGCAGAAAAGCGGAGCGTCAAAAACCGAAAACTGTAGGTTAGGTTAGGTTTGTATTATGAAAATGCTAACATTACCTATTTCACAAGAAAATTAAACATATGAAGATATAAATAACATGGTTTTATTAAGTATATTTATTGAAATAAAACAACAAACGGGTGGTCCACCCGTGACCATGGAAAGCTGGATAGCTTCCGAAACGTCGGGAACTAAAATGAGATAATATACGCGATATAATCCGTTAAATTGTTTTATTTCAATGAGTAATAATCGCGGAAACAGAAGAAAATATTATTAAGTATATTTAACAAAAACAAAGTTGCAGAATTATGACCAAATAATTTTCGGTCTGATAAAAATATGCCTATTAATTTTATGCGTAGACACGGACAAACAAAAATATCCGCACACAAACTATGACAAATTCATATCTGCGTTATCAAACTATGCGAACCTTGATTATGCGAAACGTCAATTATGCCTAGATTATGCCATGCAAAATTATGACTAAAAAATTATGCCAAAACAGGGGGAACCCTTGTATGGGGAAATTAAGAACTTTGTTCTGCAGCTATGTTAAAACTTGCGTTTATCAAAACGATTTCATAACATTTATTTATTTATCTTATCTACATTGACAGCCCAAATAATCTGGGAATCTCCAGCCTCAGTAGTGAACTGTAATGAAGGGCTGCCACAAAAGATAAACAACATTGGTCGAAAAATGTGTAAAGCAAGCCAAATCCACTAAAGTCGAAAAGGCATAACGCCACACTAGCGCCAGCTGATAATTTTTCGATTTCAAAAACCCTTGTCACATTGCAAATGGTGCCTTCTCTTTAGCCAAAGGTTATCTGTGCCAAATTACCGTTTCGCGAAATGCCCTTTTTGAATAACGCCACATTTACAAAAATATACTGTAATATTTTATAATCTAAATCCGCCATCGTCCTACGCGACAATATTTCCATCCTCGCCACATAGATGGTTGGCAGTCCACAACTGTGCGTTTTTCTAGAAATTTCCTGCCTCGCACGACTGAACTGTGGAATAAATTGCCGCATGCAGTATTTCCGGACCGATGCGATCTTCAAACCTTCAAGATAAGAGCGTACTCCCACCTGAAAGGCCGGCAACGCACTTGTGACTCCTCTGGTGATGCAAGTGTCTATGGGCGACGGTGATCGCTTACCATCAGGCGACCCGCCTGCTCGTTTGCCCCCTATGCCATAAAAAAAAAAACTTATTGTGCCTATGCATTCTACGACCATAACTGTAAATATCATATAAACGCAATTAAATCAGGCATTTCAAAAAAAAAATTTCAAACGCTATAAATACAGGTTAAAAAACATTTAGTTAATCTTAAAATAAAATAACATTTTATTTAATGAGATAGGGTTAGTGTAAGTAATAACATTATTTATTCCCTGAGCGCTAACACGCGTAAGAATATAACAAAACAGAATTAATTTAGTAGGTAAACGAGTAAATAGGATATAGAATAGGAGGTTATTTAGGAATTCTGTGTTAACGAATACCAAATATAAAGACAGGTATGCACCTAATTCGTTATACTGATTAGTATTACCATATGAGAATTTTAATATTTTCTTCTGTTTCCGCGATTATTACTCATTGAAATAAAACATATAATCACGCGATATAATCCGTTAAATTGTTTTATTTCAATATGAGAATTTTGTTTAAAGTGGTCGTCGCAAATGCCCTAAGTTGACAGTTTATATGTAATTTATACAATTGTCCCTTAATATTAATTTATTTATTTTATAACTTACATTCACTTTCTTTAAAGAAAAAATCAACTTAACTTAAATGTTATATTCAATTTCTATAGATTAGTGAGAAAAACACCTATAAATAGCTGATGTAATCTTTTATTTTCTTTTGTTCTTGCTAATATATAAAGACCAAAGTAAAACGTATTCAGTCAAACAAAATGGTACATCAACATCACAATTTTAAATGAAATATTTAAAAAAGATTATGCTATCTGCAGATTCTGAGACTACATAACGTGTACTATCGAAAATAATATTATATTCACAGTCAAACACATCTGTGAAACTCCCCCCACGTCACGTTTTTTTCTATCTCTTTAAAACGTCTGGCATGACAACCCCTCCATCGCTGTAACGCAATTTGTGGATAGCCCCTGACCAATGCCGATCTCTCTTCATACGATACGTTACGCTGTATAATTTGTATGTATATTTATGTATATCCTGTAAATTGTATAGTATTACTAAGGTTACTAATACTTGTATTATATATTATTTTTAAGATGCGTAGTCTTAACTTGAAGTATTGTCCCGATATATTTTAAGTAATTGATTGTATCATTTTTAAACAGAAAAGTTAGAATCTAAATGTACTTAGTTAGAAAAAAGGCTACAACGGACGTATTTTCGTTAAACTGTGTTATATTTTTATCTTACATAGGTATTACTTAGCAAGAGTGGGTAACATGTAATTCGAAAGAACTATTCGATATTTGTTGATTTCAAATTAGCATATAACTTGTAAATGGTTTAATAAATATTTTCGAATTCAATACTTTGTTTTATTGTTCTGAATTTGGGTAATTCAACACAGTATCATTTTTTCATATCAATAATAACCTTAAAGAATGGGGTTGAGATCGTGTTACATAAAATCATTTGAGTTACCCAGTAGACTAACTGTGCCTCTTATCAAGATACAGCAATGATCACATATATTATTACTACACTTTTAGAGATATGAATATGAAGCACCAATCAATGAGAGTTACCAGCAGAAAAAAAGTACGGATCTTGGCATAATCAATTAGTAGGTCAATAAATATAATATAAATTACGATCCCATTAGAACAAAGCAATATCGACGGTGCAATGGGTAGAATTATGATTATATTTATTGAATCTTGATAATATAATACAGTATTTATAGTCATTTACTCTTGACTATAAATACTGTATTATATTATCAAGATTCAATAGATATGATCATAATTCTAACGTGTGCAACAATTATATTATTTTAACAATAACTCTAAACTTGACTCATGAAAAATAAACAAAGTTTTTGTAGTCAAGCGACTGCTTAGCATTCTACTCTACTGACGCAGTATTTATCATTTACTAGCTTCTGCCCGCGACTTCGTCCGCCTTAAATTCGTTTATCGCGGATAAAGGTATTTTCCGGGATAAAAAGTAGCCTATGTCCTGCCCCGGGACTCAAACTATCTCCATACCAAATTTCATCCAAATCTGTTCAGCGGTTAAAGCGTGAAGAGGTAACAGACAGACAGACAGACTTTCGCATTTATAATATTACTATAGATTTAAAAGCTAGGCTCTTGTGTGTGCTGGAGCCTAGTATATTTATATATTGTGCAGTAAAGATGGGCCGAATATTCGGTAAATATTCGGTATTCGACATATTCGGCAAGTTTTTCAATGTTCGTACTCGGCCGAATAGTTCGGTTACATTTCCGGATATTTACCGAATAAACAAAGTAAATAACGAGCGTAGGTTGTTTCGTAGTTCGCCGGATTGACATCCTATTTCAGCATTCTAAGAAACTACGAGAAAGAGATAAATATGCGTCAAAAAATTAATACAATTAGTTAGTAAGTAAGAAAAACCAGAGTTGTTTTAATATGGTAAGCCGAACCGAATATTCGTTATTCGGCAAAGTCCATATTCGGCCCATCTCTAGTCTGCAGTGTTTACCTGTTTTTGCCCTTGACTGTACTTACCGTGACGGTTATCTATACCGTTTGTTTAATTCTCTTGTAATACTATACTAATACTAGAAGGCGCTCGCAACTTCGATAGCAGAGGAGAAAAAAATGATAACGCTCTGTTTTTCTTCAGCGTAATCGAGTAAAAAATATCCTATAACCATTTGTGGATACCCAGCTATACGTGTACCAAAAACAGTTGAAATCCGTTTAGCCGATTTGGCGCGATGAAATCACAACGACACATACAAACATACAAAAAATTCAAAAATAATCATTTTGATTCAGTTGAGCTTAAAATAGTCCGTATCACTTGTTTTTTTGCAAATATCTTCAATGTACAGATAATTAATTTTTACAACTGTATAATAATTATTAACTGGTCCTTATTTTTCAGACGGTCGCGGAGGAGCTATAGGCAAACAAACTAAACAACCGTATGAAGACCACGAACCAGGGAATTATGTGATATTGTTATATAAGATTTTTAGGGTTACTACAAAGTATATACTTATTACCCTAGAATTGTAATTTTAGAGGGCCTTAACTTTTCAGCAAACATTCCGCTCATCTATCGCATTTATTTTTTATAATAATGTTATCTATATTTTTCTTACTTTTTGATATTGTATGATATATATACAGGTAATTTATTTAAACCTAAGTATATGCGACATAATTCAAAATAATTAACAATATAAATATGTAGTAATAATAATATGTGTATAACCATGTACAAGGATCGGCAAGGCTTTCAATAAAACCCGATTCCCAACGGCTTGCTATTTTAAGCCAATTGAACCCTGTCCGATAGTTCTTGTAAGAAAAGTAAGCTAAATCTACTCCGGCTTACCCGCTGTCAAGTTTGACGCCACGCCATTGCCACGTTTTTTGTTTACTACTTTCAAGGGCACACAATACGTAATTTTCATTTACTCTATAACATTTTCTACCTCTGTTCTTGCACAAACACTCACTAAAAACTGTGTTGTGCTATATTTTTGAGAATAAGATATGAGTTTGTGTATATTATACGTATTTTTTTAAAGGAGTCACTATTTTTCAAACATAATATATGCAATTGATGGTCACTTTTGTAAAGAGCTAGAGAAAGATATGTGTAATGTTGGATATATGGTGACGGAT
The DNA here is from genome assembly GCA_905404275.2 of Hedya salicella. NCBI lineage: Eukaryota > Metazoa > Arthropoda > Insecta > Lepidoptera > Tortricidae > Hedya > Hedya salicella. The sequence continues at coordinate 6,712,092 of FR990112.1, read as the reverse complement.
TAACAAATTTTGTATCACGATAATAATATATAAAAATTTATTTCGTGATGAAATGTTTTTACTTTCCTATACAATATGTTATATCGCTATCATTGTACTGTTTATCAAAATATGATATTTACTTGATATATTGTACTGAATTCGACATTGTATGAATTTTGTTTACACATTAGGATGCTCAAAATCGATTTGAAGATCGTAAATTTGAAATTCTCAAAAGAACTATCAAAACAGTGTTATACTATCTCCCAGTCGGATTTGGGCTTTCTAAGGTCATTATCATTATATAGGCGTGACGACGGAAAGGCTGTGTATTGTTTTTATGTATATTTTTCATTAATATTGATTGTTAAAATTAAGGTATGATTGTCGTTTGGGAAAATAAATAACATATATCTCAATAAAGTGCCTTAACTGTGAAATATCTTTGAATATTTTTTCCTCAAATGCACCGTATTTTTATTTTTTCATTTAGCATTAATATCTGCTACAGCAAAGTGCGCATAAATATCTGACACGACCCTATTTCTAGGGCCGTTAGGACATGTCAGATATTTTCGCCCGTTTTGTTATCGCAGATATTGATGCTGGTGACTGTACCCGTCAATACAAACAACTTTTAGCTTTAAATCTCCAATTTCATACTATGCATTAGTAGTAATTCAATCTAAACGTAGGAAAAGGCAGGTTTTTGCTTCTAAAAGCTCTGTGAAAAAACTTGAAAATTATTACAAACGTTTTATACCCGTACTAATGTCGATGACGATACATTGAGGTACCTGCAATCAAAGACTTGACTGTGAAATACTCGTCTGGGTGCTCAAGGCGGGGATTTTAGAGTTATCCACATGGAGTAATGCAAAATCTATAAATAACGATGATGTATGTGATACCCGGTAGGTAGGTAGTGGAAGATAAGTATACTGTACTGGACGTGAAGGTCATGGGCTGTAATGGTGAGTGACATTACTCGTATATATGTAAATCTGACCAAACTAAACATAATTCATTATCAGATCCTAAAATAAGGAACATTCATATTTTTTTGTAATGTATTCTACACCTTTATTTGGATCAATATGAATTGACGTCCTAACTAACCAATATTTACAACCATGTATCTCATATAACTTCCATATGAGCGGTTTCTAATGTACTAAAATAAACCATCGTAGCTCGTCATTTTAGCTACTGTATCTCAAAATAAATTCACTTTTCAAACTAAGCTCCATCGTGTGAAACTGCCTTTCTGTTTTCGTATTCCTTACTGCGTACAACGGAATTTAAAAATAAAACAAAATGTCAAATGGTGCAGTCATCAGTTTTATCATTACTATAGCAACATTGTGCGCTTATGTCATAAGAAAAATATTTGTTCCATAATATAACTGCTTAAATAATTCTTTTCAGTTGAAATTTTCATTAAAGGTTTGTATTACGACATTTATCGATGTATTACTCACGTTTATTTGTAAAAAATAGGATGTAAAATAAACTCTTACATTTTTTGACATCGCAACACTCACTATACGAACGAAAGTGCTTGTGATGAGCAAGACGATTAGTAGTGTCGATAAGCCAATATTCTGCAGAAATTAGCCAGAATCTTCAGGTATCTACAAAATATAATAAATAACCACCCTCGCATGTGAGGGTACTATGTGGTGGTGCTGTTCTTCTTCCGCTAGTTCAGGTGCTTATTCACAATTGAGGGCTTGTCTTACTACTCCCTACCCATAATCCTATACGGCGGCCATATTTATAAGTCACGAAAGGCGTTGACGCTCACTTGTAATTATTTGCGTTGCATTGTTTTACAGGACCGATGGCTGCGATACGCAAAAAATTAGTGATCGTAGGTGACGGTGCTTGCGGTAAAACATGCCTGCTGATCGTGTTTAGCAAGGACCAGTTCCCGGAAGTGTACGTGCCGACCGTGTTCGAAAACTACGTCGCCGACATTGAGGTAGACGGCAAACAGGTGGAGCTGGCGCTATGGGATACGGCTGGGCAAGAGGACTACGACCGGCTGCGGCCGCTGTCCTACCCGGACACGGATGTGATCCTCATGTGCTTCTCGGTGGACTCTCCCGACTCGCTCGAGAACATCCCCGAGAAGTGGACGCCCGAGGTGAAGCACTTCTGCCCCAACGTGCCCATCATCCTGGTGGGCAACAAGAAGGATTTGCGCAACGACCCTGCCACGATTAATGAGCTGCGCAAGATGAAGCAGGAGCCCGTGAAGCCGCAGGAGGGCCGCGCCATGGCCGAGAAGATCAACGCGTTCGCATACCTCGAGTGCTCGGCCAAGAGCAAGGAGGGCGTGCGCGAAGTGTTCGAGACAGCCACCCGTGCTGCACTACAGGTCAAGAAGAAGAAGAAGACTAGGTGTTCTCTGCTGTAATTGTGCCGTTGTTGGGAGACTCTGATTTATGAATGGTTCGCATACTGCCTGAACACTTACGTTTGAAACGACCGGGCTGCAGCCGCGCCGCAGGGGCCCGCCGCCTGCCGGCGCCGAGTCTCGCCGCTGCACGCACATCCACTCAGTATTCGTGTGGCTACACTTTCACAATTGGTACTTGTATATTTTATAGATTATCTATAAAGATTAAGCATAAATGCCTTAACAAATGTAGTCGGGGGTGAAAGTGGGCCCCCCCTATCTAAGGGCCCACTGGATTTTTGTGCTATACTGTCAAGTTATATAATCAAGTAGCATTTCTTAATGATATAGATTTATTCCTCGACCGCGTCCCCGTCTCAATGAGACTATTGTTTAGTTTCATATTTTGTATTTTAATTTTTCAATAAAATAGTAATGTATAATGTGTAGGATGTTTGTTTGACTCGGGCGCCCTGATGCATCAGTGTGCTTTTGGCCGATGCGTCTCCGGGACGTCCAATCAATCTGATTCTTCTTGTGTAGGGCAGTTTTTTTGTAATCTATTTGTTTGTGTGAATTCTTAACTTCTGTACGATCACATCCATCGCATGCTAATATAATTTATTAGTAATAAACGAACCCCACGTTTTAACAATTCTTTTCTAGACTCTTTTTGACTTTTATAAAAATTTAATACAGCATTTACGAATCCGAGGCGTTCAGGATGGGGAAATATTTAAGTTAAAATCAATCATCTATGTTATGTTTTATTAGTATCGTAAGTACAAAATTATCTTTCAAATATACATGAATTAACATAAAATAATTAGACTTCCTTTTATAATTTTAAGATGATATTTTGGATCTATTCCAATTACAATTTTATTAACTAACTGGAGCTTTCACTTTAGAACTCCTTGACATCATTATTAGTTGTACTGGGTTGTATCGCCTGCGGGGCGCGGACATGAGCGGGCGCTGCGGGGCGGCGTCGGGCGCGCGGTAGGGCAGCGGTGTGCCGCGCGGAAGGCGCGCCGGCCCCGCCGCCAGCTCGGGCGCCCAGTCCGCGTACAGTAGCGTGTCCACCAGCGCCAGTGCCGCCGCCGGCGCCGGCGTCACCACGTAACACAGGCCCTTCTCGGCGTCCAGCCCGCGCACTAGCCCTGCGAGTGATACAATCCTGTACTTCTATATCACCGGCGTGCCGGATGAGCTAATACTGCACTAAGATTAAGACAATGCAAAGTGCAAACTTGGCTCACCCGGCTAATACTTATTAATTTTAATCAGCACCTTATTGCCGCAATGTCGTACCAGATAACGCAAATATTTATGAATACTGCACGGTGCCTATAATTAATAGCGTTGCAATGAGTAAATTTTCAGCTAAAATTGGTTTCTTGCCAATCGTTCGAGAAACGAGATTTAGGATTGAATAAAATTCTATATCGCAGATTTCACCCGGCGCCGGTCATTTATAAACATTGTAATTATTTTGAACAAGTTTTTGGCACTGGTTTCGCTCGCGATCATAACGGCGGTGTATGACCTAGTTACTTTTGATTGCACTCTTCTCTCTAAAGTCGTTTTAGTAATTTGTTATTGAAATTATATTTCATGTACGTAAAATTAATTACTCAGATCGGATGTTGTCATTCATGAGTCACTGACTGAGGAAATACTCATTTTAGGTTTTAGTAGTCATTGATAAATTATGTTCACATTCTCAGAAATAGGGAGTCAATGAAATACTTAATTTCTAAATGATATGAATTTTGATTGTTTTTTTTTTATGAAAATGGCCTTTCATTCTCGAATTAAAATCGTGTTTCATAAATGTAGCTTGTATGTGGTTATGTCAAGCAAGTAAGCAGCTGAACGAGTGTCAAACACTGTTATCAACAGGAGTAACTAGAAAAGCCCTATAAGTTTATAGGACACTTATACGCGACTCGTGCGATCAAAAAGGCATGTTATAATGTAACATAAGGGAAATTCTCAAGCAAATTCCAGTAACTAATAATTATATAAACAGTAATGTACCGTGACCGTAACAGTGGAGCGGAGTGTTGGCGAGGGTAAATATCTTGTCGCCGCTATCTCCGGTGTGTTTGCAGAGCGCTACTATTTTGCCGTTGATCACCCGAACAATACTGTCGTGGCTTATTCTTACATTCACCGCTATGAACAAGTTTCGAAGATCCACTCTGAAAACGAAACGATATAACGGAAATCAGGAAAACATCTGTAGGTACAAAAATAAAAAGTTGAGTAGTTTGTTTTAGTCACTAAAGAATTACTGAATGAATTTCAGCAGCTAGTATTTTAGAACCTTTCTAATATTAGATGCTGTAATCTGGTACAATTAATGATGATGTCATCGCAAGAATTAGATGCAGCACAGCAGTGATAAGGGCGATTGATAAATGATTCGTTGTTCTCGGCGGTGACTCACACTTCCGAGCCGCGATTATCTCCATTCATTACTCATTACTGGGAGCTACGCCGGCAGAAACGGGAAAAAAGTAGTGGCCGGAACATGTTTGTGTATCGTCTACTATTTGTTTTTGGTTAATGCGAGCTTTTTTGTTGATATTTTCTATCGTTACCTAGTGACAGATTATGTATGTTAGTGAGATCTAATTCGAGTTTTGAACCCAGCATGGAAATTGGTTGTTTCCTATATGCATTAAAGCATACGAAAGCTAAATATAAAAAATGAATAATAGCATTTCATAGTTTTATAAACAGGTCTCACGCGATGTTTTCCTTAATCCTCAAATAACAGAAAACCTAACTTAGCATAAAGTTATTTTGAATCCAACTTACTCATAAGGAACAACGCGCAATAGGAAATCATCCGTGTTATAATTATTTAGCATACTGCCAAAGTAGGCCAAGAAGTTCAGGTATCTCTCATCCCTTGGCGGTAAAGAGAAGTTGCTCTTAACGCTACCAGCGCTTGAGATTATTAGGGCGTAATCTAACTCCTTCTGTACTTTAACCGACTTGAACAGATAATTATACTGGTATTTTCTATATAGCGTTTTTACAGTCGCACAGTCCAGGTAATGTTCGAATCGCTTCTTAGGGTTTTTGAAGTCGATTTGTAGAAGGAATGTAGGCTGTAGGAGGACTATGATGAGGGTCATGAATTGGAGCCCTAGGCCGTTGCACATGCCCATGGTGTTGACGACACACGGCAGGTCGCGGAGGCGTGGCTCGGCGCGGCAGTAGGCGAGAATCTCTTCGATCGCCGCCGCGTACCGTCTCGGGTTGTCCATTGTGTTTATCAGACCGATGTTCAACATCCTGGAAAAGACGGTTTTGTAAACAAACAGTTCTCTGTAACACCTACTTGTTTTTACTGTGTTTGCAGGGTCAATTTTAAATTTGTTTGAATGATGTTTTTAAATCGAAGTGACTTAGAAGTTATATTCGTCATGTGTTTATTTGTGGTATTCTTTCTTAGACAAAAGGACGCCGCTGGTTGTCAATAAGACCCATTTGTAATAGGACAGTCGTACAATTAACCGGTCACTGAATCTTATAAACAACCGAAAATGCACCTTTTGTCTTGAGATTGACTAAGATCCTTTAAAGCTCTATTTACATTGATCTAGTGTTTAATGATGTAGATATGATTTTAGTGTAGTACAGTCAGCATCAGCATCAAATATTCTAGCATCCAAAGCGCCGAATACATAGTGACGTATCTTTATGCCCATAAAGATGTGTGGCAATATTTTTATCACTTTGGATGCTGACTGTACCAATGTAAATTGACCTTTACAGTCTACTTTGTCGTAAGAACTAATCACAATTAAAAACGGATGTAACTAATACTGGAATACTAATTGAACTAAGAGAAACATTGCATTAGAACAGCATATAGCACTGACATAAATTATATATATTCCTTTCCATCATGCACATCTGAGACGAGAATACTTCATATAATCGAAGATGACAGGGTTAGATTCCCACCTATAAAATCGTTCCACCGCCCATGAGAATCCTAGTTTAGGATGCCGGTTATGTGACGTTATTATTTTTAGGGTTAGGCCAGCTGCAAAAAAGATACACAGGATTAGTCGGTTCAAAAATATCTTTGCTAGCATCTATTACCCATTAACAAAATTGAAAGATATTTTTGATTGTGTATATCCTTTTGCAGCCAACTTCATAGCTTTATACGTCATGATCAAAAGGTACAGTCAGCTAAATAGTCCATTCAAAAATATCTCCCCTTAACACTTGTCGGGAACTAGTCTAGCGAAGATAGTTTTGAACGGAGTAATCGTGTATATCTTTTTGCAGCTGACTGTACCTAACACCAAGGTATAATAGGGAACATGCATGACATTTTTTCAGCGTTTTTCTTAACAAAATATCAAAATACCGTAAAAACTATTCCAAAAAGTGAAATTAAAATTGGCCAAAAAATACGCATGATACAGGCATTTTAAACTAGTAATTAGACAGCGATTTGACCAGAGGTCCGACATGTACTGTTACGCAAGTCTACTACGGCCATATAAACTCCATATTAAATTCTGTTTTGCTAGAAAGAGATAGAATGAAATGTTTCATAGCTTATATCTTGGTTATTTTTATAGTTATTCGAAAAAATATTTTTCTCTACTGTTTGTTACATGAATGACTTTTTAATAAAGCAAAAAGAAAAGATTATGCATATTACCTATTAACTAGACATACTTACGCTACCTAGAACGAAAGGTACAGTATGTACAAAATTAGAAAAAAGGCACTGAAGTGGAAGAGGCAAAAATAGCCTTACGGGTGTTTTGTGTTTTCAAGTGAGGGAACGTTCGCAGAGTGATTTACGGTCTCTGAGGATGACGACGTAGCCGGCCGTCGAGGACTCGCTACTTCGTACAGAGGCCTATTGGCTGGTCAAGTTCTGCTACTACGGCAACCGTAACCAGTCAGCTTTCCAAATAACACATTTAAAAAAATGATCATGTTATAATGTCTGTAAGTATTGAGCATGGATGTAATTTGGTGCAAAAAGATTTTCTTGAAGAATGTCGCCATTGCCGCCAATTTGATTATTCCGTGAGGTTTACTATAACTTATCTTCATAATTCGCCTATTGGCCAATATATGTAAGAATTGAATTAATGCCATTCCAAGAATGTATATTAGTCATTAGGATGTTTTATATTAGAATACCATGGTACTAAGGTATATTCAGCCTACTTCGGCAGTGGGCTTGGAAAGAAAGCACTACATGATTTTTTCACTTGGTGTTTATGATATGGACATTTCGAATCGCCTCAATGTTTGTCAGTCTGACAATGATTGATTGAGTTTTTATATGACTAAGGCACACAACTGCAGTAGAAAGTAGGAAGAGTAATTAGTCTACGGCAATACTTTCTATACAAGTCTAATGTAAAATTAAATTTGTAGAACTTAGTACTTTAACAGTACCCGCAAAGAAAATCCTACGTGTACGCTTCACTAAAACACGCACGGATGCACGCTTGCGTATTGAAATATACGAGCAGCGCTAATTGGCGCGGGTGCGTGTAATGAGTTTCAAGATGCGTCGGAGCGCCCGCGCATGTTTCAGCGTATGCTCTATGCCACTCTCATAAACAAGAGGAATCCAATGACTCATCATACATTAAAATCCATCAAGCCGTTTAGGCTGCATACATACACTCGAAAAACATATCCCTCCTTCTGACACACCCTGCTAGAAACGCGCCTGTGTGACTTCTCTTGTACGGTCAGACAAAAAATTGGATTGCCACTTTTGAAACTTAATACACCTGAAATAGAATCTAAAAGTGGTATACCAATTTCTTGGCCGACCGTACGATATGCATTCATGGTGCCATAGACAACTAAATAAAAACTTCATTGAGTGAGGGTCCGGGAATCCGTTCGATATAGTGGGGATGGGACCGGCCAAAGTGGCACTCTGTGTAGGAGGCTAAGGCCTAATTTCAGCAATGGACATCTTCCGACTGACAATGATGATAAAATAGAAACAGACAAGTAACCTTTCAGGTGTCTTCAAGTGTGTGAACGCTGGCCCTAGTAGGGGCTCGCTGACGACGGTGGCGGAGACGCTCCCGGCGGGCGTGAACTCGCACTGGCCAGGGTCCAGGTCTATTACCAGCACTGGTCCGCGCGCGACCATCTTGTTCACATAGTAGCGCAAGAACGAGCTCTTGCCGAAACCCTTCCCACCGCAGACAATACCTCGACTAGAATTTTCTGTAAAGGCAAGATCAGATTAATGGCACTATTTCAAATTCAATCACCCTAACTTAACTTAGATTCATGAAATATCAGTGACGATATGCTGAAAGGAATCAAGTGTCAATTTAATTATTTTTAAAATAAGAGTTTATTGTCATGACAGTTAAGTGATAATTTGAAGTGAATTTGATTTGCACTTATTTCGCTTTAGTAACATTATTGATACTTTATGCACCTAAGGTTGAAGCTTTGAAGACGAAATGTGTTTCATAGAATGTATAGGATGTATTTGCTTGCAAATTAAAATTCGATTACAAGATTGAAGTACAGAGGAAAGTAGGTAACAATAGCTTCTATTGAAATAAATTAAAAACCATTATACTATCCCAGCTTAAGTTTTCGTCTTCAGAGCAGTTTTTAGGTTCTCCCATTTGTAAGGAAATTATGTTTTAGATAAAAATTCGATACCGTTTAATACTATAAAATATTCCACAGTAACAAAATTAGAACATAAGGATAGCACTTTTATGAGCAGAAGGAAGAAGTGACCCGGCATATAGCCGTATGCTGAAACTTCTGCTTCAAGCCCATGAGTCAAAAGTCCAGTTGGAGACTACAATTGATTTGGACAATAGTTTAGAGCCCTTTTTTTCCACAATAAAAGCCTTATAGAATTTCTAGTAAACAAACTGCATATCTGAAAATAAACCACATTTAACATTACTATTATGGTTTCTATTACTTAGTTGTTTGATCTAAGCATGTAATAAATGCATACTAATATTATAAATGCGAAAGTGTGTCTGTCTGTCTGTTACCTCTTCACATTTAAACCGCTGAACCAATTTGGATGAAATTTGGTATGGAGATAGTTTGAGTCCCGGGGAAAGACTTAGACTACTTTTTATCCCGGAAAATGACCCTTATCCGCGATAAACGAATTTAAAGTGGACGAAGTCGCAGGTAGAAGCTAGTATCAAAATAAATGTGATAGTTGTTTAGTGCTGGAGGAACCCTTCTGCACTAGGGCTAGTATTGTGTGCCAAAAGCATATTTCGGAAATTATAACTATCATTGTATTCACTTGATATTATAAATATATTGTAATTTTATCCATAATAAAAAAAATCGAATGGATCATATACTTGTTACGTCTAGTGCCTTATTTGTACGAGAAGGAGAACTAGACTATGGAATAAAAACAATGAGTGGACTGTACCAATACTTGTTAGCGCATTGTTCTTTGCTTTATAAACAAGAAAAATATACAAATACCTGAAAAAAAAATATCTTACTATATCCATGCTGCAAAGCTTGGCTCCAACAGGAATTTTCTTCAAAACTTTTATAAGGTTTCATAAGGTACAGTGAGCATCCCAAAAAATCTGATGCTTTCCTGAAACAGTCATCCACATTCTTATTTGTCTTGCAGAACAGATCTGTTACCAGGCAGTTGTCATCTACAAACTGTGCCACTCTGTCATGTAGGGTTTGCAATAGGACAACACTGTCATGGGGTCCAAGAGTTGTGACTATTTCTTCTGTTGCTGCTACAGAGATACCTGAACCTGTCAGCTTTCCAAATAATCCGTAAAAACCATTGTCATGTTCTAGTGTCCGTAAGTATTGGGCACAGTTGTAATTTGGTGCATAAACATTGTAAGTCTTATTTTGGAGAGTGTAGCCACCAATTTCGATTAAACCACCTAATGCGGTGACTCTCACTTTTCCGTGAATATATATTTCAGCAGGATGTCTTAATACAAGAATACAGCACTTTTTTCCATAGAAGATATTTACTGGATTGACGAAATGGGTGTTCACCGACTCTGTCGAAGTCACTCTTTGGAATGTTTGCTCAGATTGTATAGTGGTATCGTAATTAAGTGAGCTATCTGCAACTGGCATATCTGTACTGGCATCTAAGTCTAAGTCTTGTGGCTTAATATCAGCTTCGCTTCCTAATTCAGGCAATAAACTGTCAAATGCTTTAGTGTTCTCCACACTATTCTCTAATTCTACAGTTGAAAAGATGCCCGACTTATTAGTAGCAAATACATTCTGTGATTCTGATGGCAAGTTTCTAATGGTAGGATATGTGTAGTCTCCTAGTATGTCTCCGAGGCTTTGGCTGGGCATATCCAAAGCAGTTATTGAAACAAATGAAGGTGATACAACATTTGTGTAATTAATGCTGCTTTCTGAGTGTCTGTCCGAGTCAATGTCGGAAGTCAACTCTGTACCAGAATACTCACTTTCCATTGCAAAAGATTCTTGACTATAATTTTCTGATTCTGATTTCTGTTCTAATTTCCTCTTTCTCTCTTTTTTAAATTGTTTAGGATTCCCTTTCAATTTTAATTTTTCTAATATTTTCGAGGCCAGCCGGCCATCATAATCAAATGGCTCACTTTCAGTAGATTCTATTTCTGTTGCTGAACTTACCGAGGTGCTAGTCATGGAGAAATGATCACTCTCATCACTTTCACTGATAGCAATAGAAGCCTCAGAGAGACTTTCAATGTCCTCGTTTATGTCAGAAAGAGACACATCACTGGTCTTTGGCAAACTAGCATTCTCATCAAAGCTACTATCTAGATTTGCAGATTTGTTTGATTGACTTTCATTAGATTCATTTAAACTGATGCTAATATTATCTTTTACGCTTTCAGAACTAATAAAAGATATCCTTTGCCGTGTAGTATTGCCCTCGCTGCTAGACACCGTCAAGTTGAGGTCGGAAAATCCACTTACAGACGAATCGTCCAAATCATTTTCGACATTTGCAGCATCTCTAATGAGCCTATTGTCATTTTGTTTGTACCCGTAGAGCATTTGTTTTAGCTGCTTCTTCATATTTTCATCTGTGTTGTGATTTCGTTTTACAACATGCGCTCTTTCGAAAAACTCCATACCTGCAAAAAATACGTTTAAGATAACTACCAGATACTGATATATGTTTATGTCAGTCTTTGATGTTGGTCTTCCAAATCTAATTGTGTTCAGTTTTAAAACCCTTCTTAAATATAAACTAATATTGAAAAGTACTAACTTAAAATAAACGCGGTCAGGTGTATTTTGACTGCAGGCCTTGACAATCAAATGAAAATGACATTACATTACCGATCTTAAGTCCAAGTTGAGCTGAGTGCTTAACAATTTTGAAGAAAAAAGCAAATTAATGCCCAATTGGGATCTTTAGCATTTGACATTATTTAAGTGAATGTTTAAAACGCTCAAAATACAGTGACTTCTACCGATTCATAGTATCACTACGTAAAAAAAATTAAGTTAGATATCTTGCACTCGCTGATAGGTGGCGCTATATCTTAGAAAGTTTTTGTATTATTCATGAGCAAGGAGGAAATTTTCATTCGCTGTTCACGAGTTTACTATTACAGTAATCTTAAAGACTATTCCGAATATCCGCTTCAACTCAATATGGTATATATTGAGTTGAAGCGGGATGGATCATACGAACTTCAAATTCCGGATGTTATTTTAGTGGCGGTGCCATCCAAAGAAACTACAAAATGTTCGATTTTAGTTAAGTTGTTACACGGTTACCACTGACATATTTCATATTTTTGAATGATACTTTTTATTGTTGAACTCGAAAGAAGGCAAAATTTTAACATACACGTATTTTTTTATATATGCGAAAATATTATTTTTTATTGCAAAAATCCATGAATATTATTAGTCTGATGAAAAAGGGCGTATGTAACAAACGTCTAACTAGCAGCAAAATGACGTTATAGCTCTGTTTCACACACTTAAAAAAACGTTCGAAACAACATAATGTAATGCGAACTTTGTCATTTGAGTGCACTCAAACAGTTTTACAATGACGGCAGTTGTCACGGCATCAAGATAAAAACATTCCGACGAATTGAGAACCTCCTCCTTTTTTTGGAAGTCGGTTAAAAAACGTCAAAACTTGAAAACGATACGCAGTGGTGTGATTAATTCAATAATTATGTAGAAAACACCACGCATAAGATATTGTTTTAAGAAAACTTGTATGAACAACACTCGTATATCGCCTATTCTCATATCTATTTGTGCAGATAGGTACTTGGTACATGTTGATGGGCACCATGTACTCCGGCGTTATGTAGCATTTAACAAAAAATATATCATTAGGACGCTTTATTTCTACGTAGCCCTAAGACTGTGAAGTTCTGACATCTCTGACGAGAGAAGAAATTATACTTATGCGAGCTTTGCATAAACTCCATCATCAATATACAGTCTCCTTTCGAGGCAAATTATTAGTTGTCAGCTCGCACAAATCCCTCCGCGTTTCGCATGTCCGGTCTTAATAGCCGAGTCATAGAAAATTAAAGGATCCGAGCAGTATATATGAGTCAAATCAAAGTTGTGAAGTGGAGTCGTTGTTAAAGAAATTGCCCAACGGGCTTACGAGTCGTCATTATAGAGAGAGCACCTGCTCTCTATAATGACGACTCGGACACCTGTCCGTCGGACCCGTGGCAATGCTGAGTCGTTGAAAAGCTCGAAATCAAAGGCAGGAAACATACGAAAAGTACAAGACGATATTCGAGTGAAATTAACTGTCAATAGTGTAATGCGTCCAAAGATGTCAAACGGATAACCGGAAGAAGAGTTTTTTTTATGGTGGCAAGATTGGATCAGCTGCGTGACGTCAGTTTCCGTTTTAGCTATTTTGGTAGTTTTTGGCAAAAGTATTGAAAAAATAAATCTACAAAAATATTTTTTTGTGTTCTAGACGCGTTTTTCTCGAAATGGTTTTCGATTTAGGGAAATCGAAAAAAATGAAATGTCAACGGATATCCAACCATATTTTACTATTCGGCCGAATACCGTATAGTTGCGTAGTATGCGGCCGGCTACCGAATAGTAATTTAGTACCTAATAATAAAATAATAAGGAGAAAATGTGAGCAACATAAATATCAAAGCACTACCTAAGTAACCAATATTGAGGTCAGTTTAATCTCACAAATAATTTTAAACATTTTAAATAGAGTAAAAAGCATTGTTTTTAATATTCTAATTGCGTGCACGATGTCTAACACTTATGTACCAAATCTTAATCAATTAAGAAATGGCAATGGCGACAAAAACATTCAACCATTGACATACATCCGTGCCGCTCTGTTCAATGCGCACTGAGAGTAGGGTTGCCATCCGTCCGGGTTTCCCCGGATTTGTCGTAGTTTTGAGGCTGCCCGGCGGGATTTTAAAATGATTCTGGGTAAAACCCAGACTCTTTTTGTATCGGGGAAAACCATATTGAACTGTATAAAATCTAATGTGTCCTGGGAAATCTGTGATATCCTCCTAAAATTCAGTGTATTTGAAGTTTTTGTCCGGGTTCGGCTATAATTAAGATGGCAGCCCTAACTGAGAGTGAATTAGGTTCACTTTTCTATCAAAAATTGCCTACAACTAGAAACACGTTGCAACCTGCACCGCCCATTGCGCCCACGCGCCATCGAATTTACTCTATTTAGGTAAAAAACGTTATGGGCGGATGTTCGGCGGCCGGTAACCGGATATCCGGTAGCCGGCCAAACCTCTATCCGTTGCATCTCTAGTATATATTTTATAGATTGGGCTGAAAAAACGTAAATCTTAAGTAATTATTTTGAAGTCGGTTTTATTTTTTGTTACAAATTTATTTTTTTCTTGTTTTTTGGTTAATCGTTACATAAAAGCATATCTTGTGAAGATTTCAAAACGCCCAAACACTGCAAGAATACATTATTTTGCTATGGAGATCTAGCCTACCTCTGGCTTCATCATCAAATTAGTTCGTTGGTACCATTTTCATCAGGAACATTTTTTAAGTTTGTGACTATGAAGCACTAACCTAATGGAGATATCTTACGCCACCCGTAAATCACATATTATTGAGAAGTTCCGATGGATTGCTGTGGTCTTCTTCATCAGATCCCGTACACTTGTTTGGTTTCTGCAAATGCTTGATTGGTTTCTTGAAATACCGAAATCACCATATAGATGCCTATAATATTTGAAGAGTACCATCGGTTGCTCATGGATCCTACTATCGGATCTTCACCAACATTAATATATGGGACCAACTTGAAGATACCTCCTTTCAAACAAAAACAGATTTTTTGAAATCGGCCTGACATAAAGTCTCCGTACATAAAAAACCGGTTAAGTGCGAGTCTGACTCGCGCACCGAGGGTTCCGTACAAACTTTCACTTATTCCGACTTAACTTGCCGTGGCAGTTAAGTTTGCCTCTGGTATCTATGGCGTCACATACAAATGAGGGGCAAACTTAACCAAAACGGGGTATTCAATAATGATTTTGGTGATTAAAAAAAAGGAAGACACACAGAAATATGGTTCATGAAAATTCCACAATTTTGAATTGAATTTCAGTTCATTTCATTATTTCTCTTTGCTATACATGTGGGCTGACTATGTTCAAAAATATTCAAAATTTCAAATAGATAGCATAAGTAGTTTTTGAGATATGGCGCTCTAAGAGCCGTCCAGACAGACAGACAGAAACGCACTATAAGTGTTCCTTTTTCCCTTTTTGGTACGGAACCCAAAAAAAGAGCCTGACGAATTGAAAACCTCCTCCTTTTTGAAATGGGCTATAAAAAATAGAGGTCGCCTACTTCCTTTGATACGTATAGCTTCTATCTGATACATAATCATTGTCATCAAGGGTATATATTTCTATTACAGAATCTATCACTATACAAGTCTCTATAGTGCTAGATTAAAAATAATAATATTATTATAATTAAAAAACGGCCTATGGTTCCGTACAAATTTATAGGTACTTATGTACATAGTTCGTCTTAAAATATGCGCTATAAACTAGAGATGCCACGGATAGTGGTCTGGCCTTTTTACCTAAAATACACTAAATTGTACTCTTGTGGCTATCTGTTATTGGCTTTTGTTGTTTTTTTAAATTATGTTTCATGCTTTGTATTGCTGTAGATGCCCTAAATATGGTGTAAATTCGACGGCGCGCGGGCGCAATGGGCGGTGCAGGTTGCAACGTGTTTCTAGTTGTAGGCAATTTTTGATAGAAAAGAAATTAGGGTTGCACTCGATTTCCCTGTGTGGCAATGGGACCGCCTCAGGAGTATATTTTTTCAGATAAAATAAGAATTTTTAAAATCGGTCCACAATTGGCGGAGTAATTGGTGAACATACATAAAAAAAATACCAACAGTCGAACATAAAATCTCCTCCTTTTTTGGAAGTCGGTTAAACAGACTTAATTCACACTCAGTGCCCATTAAACGTCGGCACGTTATAGTTTACGACGTAAATGGTTGAACGTTATTGTCGCGATTGGTATTTCTTAATTGGTTAAGATTTGTTGTTTGTGTTGGGTTGGGAATCGCGCACGCAATTAAAATATTTTAAAAAATGCTCTTTATTTTTACTTTCAAATTTTTTGTGAGATTAAACTGACCTTAATATTGATTACTGAGCGGTTTGATACTTATGTTACTCATTTTTTTTCCTTATATTAGGTACTAAATTACTATCCAGTAATCGGCCGCATACTACGCAACTATCCGGTATTCGGCCGAATAGTAAGCAAAATGTACGCAGTGTGAGGTCATTTTATATTGGTTTTAAACACTGACATATCAAAATTGTAGAATTTCAGACTTTTCTCGTTGGTTGTGCTATAAGACCTTCATACCATATTACAAGTTTCTGGGACAACTGTAAGTACCCTATATCGTCCGCGAGTCAAGCGCAAATTTGGTCATTTACATTCAAGCGATAACTTGTAAGATGTAAGGCAGTTGTATCATTAAGCCTCGTAAACCACATAGAAAAGTACCAATGTTGTAATATCCTCGTGGCCGATAGTCAAGGTGTCACAATGTCCACCAGCAGCCTGAATGTTATAATGCCCCGTGTGTCTCACCACCTTAAAGCCAGCTGACTTTTTTTATTTATTCATTTGGGGCATCAACAGCAATAAAAAACATAATTTAAAAACACTACAGCAAAAGCCAAACACAGATGTCCACTAAAGTACAATTTAGTGGCATAAGTTACATAAAAGCCAGTATAAGTACACTATAAGAAAATAAAATACATGTGGACATTCTCAAATATTAGAAGGGTGCCCGTGCATGTGTGTATGGTGTATGTGCGGAAAAAAAAACATTTACTCACACATACCACTTACGTTTTCTTTCGGGAGGAACAATTTTTTTTATACGTGTTTAGGAGGTCACAGCTACTGAACTGAACCCGCAACGGAGCGGCAGCTGACGTTCACCTTCTTCAGCTTCATATTTTAACCATTTTACGATTTATTGCGTGAATGTAGTGATCATGATCATGAAAACCTGTTGTTGGCTCAGGGACTAACAGGGATTGAATCCACGGTCATTTCTATGAAAACATCTGTTTTAATCACTATCTTCTGAATGCGTCGCCTTCGAAGTTTGATTTTTTATTTCTAGGAATTGAAGACTGGGAGCATTTGATATTCATTTCGGCTTGGTATCTCCCCTCCACGCGTTACTGAGATAAAAGGTGACAGACAACAAAGTGATTGTATCGGGTTCAGTTTTTTATCAATTGAGGTACGGATCCCTAAAAACAACACCAAAACAGTTTTTAAAGACGTATATTTTTATATAACCAATACTCCTGACGTTGCGAGAGATAAATACATTCCATGATTTGTATCCACTTACAATACAGTCCACACGAATGTTAAGACTACTAGAGCTGCTGACGGAAGCATTGCGGGACAATGCTTCCGTAGGCCGCCGTTTGCTCCAGTTTGTGCTGCGAGTCAGCAAAGTTCTTGTATCGCAGTACAAGCTGGAGCCCTAAATAATATACTAGTTTAAGACGACTGGCTGAAGGAAGCGACGAATTCGGTGACGATCTTCTTCAGGGCTTCGTCAGACTCCTTGGTAATTTGACCGTCCTTGGCGATGGTGGAAAGCAGGCCCTGGTGGCTGGTCTTGATGTGCGCGGTGAACTCCTTCTCGAAAGCGGTGATCTTGGTGGGGTCCAGCTTGTCCAAGTGTCCGCGGACACCGCAGTAGATGATGGCGACCTGGGACAAACATGAGGAGTCAACTTTTGTCAACATAATATTTGGCGAATATTTTGGTAGTTCACCAGGAATCGAGGTACTAGTTGATATGGAAAACTGAAGCTGTTTGTTCACACGACACAGCATTCTTATCCCTGATTAAAATCATCCATCGGGCTCCATCATCCATAATAAATTGACGGATTTAACAAATAAGTAGGTGCAACAAAATACCAACTCCACACAACAACCCAAACAATGGGTAATTATAGTATTATAAAGGATTCTGTGAAAAACGACAAATGAATTCCTGTTTTATTTATTGAAGTCTGATAAAAAATAATGTTGATGTTACACAACAAAGTGTGAAATCATGTTGTATGCCTTCATCGTTCCAAAGAGTTGGCACTTGGTTCTCAAAAGTCCATCTAAAGTTTTAGATTTTTTTACGTTACCTGTTCCTCAATAGCCATGGGCACGTACTGGCCCTGTTTGAGCAGCTCGGTTAGACGCACACCGCGGTTCAGCAGCTGCTGGGTGGCGGCGTCCAAGTCGGAACCGAACTGGGCGAAGGCGGCGACCTCACGGTACTGAGCCAACTCCAGCTTCATGGAGCCGGCCACCTGCACATGATACGTGAGGCATTAGCTTTACATAAATCTCAACTAAGTGTAGTGTGGGATATAGGTAGTTTAGCTCTTCAGTTTGATAAGATCCTTTGATAATTTTAAGGAAGAGCCAGTCGTTTTAAAATGAGAGCGTATCTACGTTTGTATGGAGAACCGAGCTGACTGCGGACTCTTAAATCTCGACTATTATATATTACACTAGCTTCTGCCAGCGACTTCGTCCGCCTTAAATTCGTTTATCGCTTATAAGGGTATTTTTCCAGGATAAAAAGTTTCCCGTTCCCCAGGGTTCAAACCATCTCCATACCATATTTAATCCAAATCGGTTCAGCGGTTTAAGCATGAAGAGGTAACAGACAGACACACTTTCGCATAATATTAGTATAGAAATGGATATTTATTTTACAAACTGACAAGACATTTCACTATAGGCATTTGAATGAGGTTTTCCATTGGTAGCTCAAATCTTTACCGCTATGCTACAGTAAAATGCGTTGCGACAGTCAATCTTTAGCAGAGCTAGTATAATCAACTATGAGTGTGCTTATTATTTGTCATCTAAAGTAAGGTTTGTCCTTGGAAAATGAGTGGAGAGGCCAAGTGAGCCCTTCTAGCCCAGTCTGCTTACATAACTCCAATCTAAATCATCCCCCTGCCTACGTATCGAGGTCACGTCGTGATCGTCACTCACCTGCTTCATGGCCTTGGTCTGGGCGGCGGAGCCGACACGGGACACGGACAGACCGACGTTGATGGCGGGCCGGATACCCTTGTAGAACAGCTCAGTCTCCAAGAAGATCTGGCCGTCAGTGATGGAGATCACGTTGGTGGGAATGTAGGCTGACACGTCACCGGCCTGGGTCTCGATGACGGGCAGGGCGGTCAGAGAGCCACCGCCCATCTTGTCGGACCTGTGGACGAGAAATCAGGTAAGTGTAATTGATCCCCAGATATAAATGAATAAGATAATTTTATAACGCATTTTTGGTGATTCTTTACTAGTTTATTAAGATGTTTCTTATAGTCATTAATTACTTCAGTACATTATATTTATTCAGTTTAAAATTGGAAGTTTCGTATCTTTCAAAGAAGTAGGCAAATACAACACAAATAAATGCTTGGAATACAAAAACCTCTACAAGTAAAACAGCTGAGGTGGAATGAAAAGAGACAGACCAGGCACTAGGAATGATGTCTAAGAGAAGCATCTAAGTTTCAATGGTCAAAACTATGAATAATTGTATACAATATTAAGTTAAGGCTGTAAAAGTTTCACTTTTGCTTGGAAGTTTTAAGCAAAATAAATATTAATAATGAATGAATGAATAATATTACACTGGATATAGAATACTTACATCTTGGCGGCACGCTCGAGCAGACGAGAGTGGAGGTAGAACACGTCACCGGGATAGGCCTCACGACCCGGGGGACGACGCAGCAGCAGGGACATCTACACGACAAAGACGTAAATAAATACTCTGCTATTTATGCACAGACTTCCAATTACATACAGAACTTTAGTACCTCTACCTCGTCATTAATGCAATGGCTATGTGTGTGTACATACATTCTACTCAATCAATAGGCAACAATTTCATGAATAGGCATGATGACTACATTTCAATAATTAGTCTGTCTTGTAGAAAAAAATATTGGACGCGTATTTTTTCTTTTTTTATTTAATGAAAAAATGAAGGCGTTACATTGAGTCAAAATGTCGCGTGACGTCACTCCTAAGTACAAGTTTTACTTAGGAGTGACGTCACGAGCCCCCACTCCTAAACTTTAAAGCGATTTATCTGAGTATTTTTTTAAGATTTTGAAAAAGCAAAAAATACGTGTCCAATATTTCTGTATTACCTAACTGACGGACTAATTACAATTTTGATTTTCATACCCATCATGCCTATCTGGCAGCAGACAAGGATATACAAAACCTCAAAATTACTGAAAACTTATAAACTACTTGAAGAACAATGACATGTATGTGGAGGAACTCATCTTTACAGTTTGTCATCTAAACTATCTCGTAGCTAGCAGAGTCAAATTCTTATTGGAAATCAACAACCCAAACTAATGCTTGTAGTTTATGAAAAATTTCTCAATAACAAATACTGGTTAGTTACCTACAATTAGTACTTCTGAACAAATATACTTAGTTTTAAGGCTACCCAGATTAGCTACCGCTGTAGCCGTAACCAAAATCCCCACATTTTCCCTCTCTAATAAATTTGGAAACAGGGACTGGCTCGGTCTAGCTACGCTACTTGTGAACATACCTGACGGTAGGCGACGGCCTGCTTGGACAAATCGTCGTAGATGATGAGGGCGTGCTTGCCGTTGTCGCGGAAGAACTCTCCCATGGCGCAGCCAGAGTAGGGCGCCAGGTACTGCAGGGGTGCGGCGTCGGAGGCCGTGGCCGACACGATGATGGTGTAGTTGATGGCACCTGCACACGTGCATAGCAAACTTAGGAAAGCTGGCATAGGTCAGGTGACAGTAATTATGAAACGGACTGATAAATAAATAACAGACATTTATTTATTTTTTGCATGTACATAATTCGGTTTGGACTTATGCTGTGGGCAGTATATAAAACAATGAAAAGAAAAAGGAAAGGCTCCACTCAAGTCTGTGCCAAGAGCCCAAGACACACTATGCATGGTTTTTTTTATCGCTGTGCTTAACTAAATATCAAAATACTGTAAAAACGATTTCAAAATGTGAAATGAAAAATTAAATCGGCCAAGAAATACGCAAGATATAGGCATTTTAAACTACTAATTAGACAGAGAGGTCAGTTGTGCACTGTTACATCATAGTGCACTCCGGCCATATAAACTCCATATTAAATTCTGTTTTGCTAGAAAGAGATAGAATGAAATGTTTGATGGCCTATATCTTCGTTATTTTTATACTTATTCCATTTTTTTGTCTACTGATTGTCACATGAATGAGCTTTTAATAAAACAAAAATTAAAATTCATGAATATTCCCTATTGGTCGCCGACGCTGTTATTCTGCCACCCCTGTGACTTAACAACTAAATACATTTTGGATATAATGATATTATTTTCTAAGTGGTAACTCTGCAGGAATGCACAATTTGAGACTTCCGGCATCGCAATTTCGTATACAAAAACGACAGCAGCTTTGTTACTAGGGCTGAATCTATCTATAATAAAATTATCAATGTGACAGTTTGTGCTGATGTATGTAATATTCTCTTAATTCTAAGAATTACTGAACGTATCTGAATGAAACTTTCCAGTGATGTTGTTTAGACATTAGAATAACACAAAGGCTATAAATCGCATCTCTACGCGGACGAAGATGCGGGCAACAGCTAGTATGATAATATATCTAATCTAAGTAACTAAGCTAACAACTCTGTCTCAGTGACCCAAAAGGATCTTTGCCTCCAAAAAGAGAACACGTCACTTGTCTCGATATAAGTTGAAGCTTACTATTATTAACTTGAAGCTTACTCAGGTCTGCTATCCAATCCATAATTACTCTACAGTCTACTTTATTGTACAAAATTTTACCTCGGTACTCCGCCCGAACGGATTCTCCCAACTTTTTCGTACAAACTAGGATTTCATTTTCGATTTTTTTTCTTAGTACACCGTCCATCTTCTACGGAACTTGCTCTTTAAATTTCACGTTTCTATCTTCAGTGTCTGTCAATCGGTTGTACAGTTGATGATTAATAATTTCGAGGACAAATATTTATTTGTAAACCCATTCAAAACTAACAGAATAATGAGCCATTTTTTTAATTTCTATGTAGTGTCTCCCTGCTGGGCGAAGGCCTCCCTCTATATTTCCAGCCATCGTAATCTCGTGACATTAGCTGTTTTTTGGATTTATGACTCATTTACTTACCAGCATCAGTCAAGCGCTTGAGGATCTGGGCGACGGTGGACCTCTTCTGTCCGATGGCGACGTAGATGCAGTACAGCTTCTTCTTCTCGTCGTCACCCTTGTTGAACCGCTGCTGGTTGATGATGGTGTCGATGGCCAGAGCAGTCTTGCCGGTCTGACGATCGCCGATGATCAGCTCACGCTGACCACGACCAATGGGGACCAGGGAGTCCACGGCCTTGATGCCTGGAATGAGGTTTGATTGTGAGTATTTAATTTTTACTGAATGAAATCTGGACGCCACCTGCAATTTGCCAACTTAGATCATTTTAGATTGAATCAATAAGCGCCGAGAACTGACCTAAAAACTTTAAATAGGCCAGGTTGGTATTACGTAACGTTCAAAAATGTACATTTTGTCGTCAATCATTTTATTTTATTACAGAGTTCCTATGACCACATCCCGGCATAAATTTTTGCAAGATTTGTTTACATAGATACCGACATACATACCTAGTTAGAGGTGGATCTAATAAAAAACTTATAATAATAAATTAATAGTTTAAAAAACACTAGAAAAACACGCTTTACTAGACTTTTCTAACAAATCCAAACACAGCTATGATACGATGTTCCATCATGAAGTTCCAGTTCATATCTTCCGGCTCCATCATCAGATCAGTTGGACAGTAACATATTATTGTATTGTCATCAGACCTACATACAGCTGCCAATTTTCATAACGCTACGATCCTTGGAAGATGGTTAAATTAGTTACCTTAGATTCCTTTACATAGTTAGTTACATACAGGTTGACCTAATAAAAGCGTGTTAAAAACGAAACTCACCAGTCTGCATAGGCTCGCGCACAGACACACGGGGGATGATACCCGGAGCCTTGATACCGACTCGCTGGCGGTTCTTGGTGTCGATGGCGCCCTTGCCGTCGATGGCGTTACCCAGGGCGTCTACCACGCGGCCTAGCAGCTGCTCGCCCACGGGCACGTCCACAATAGCGCCGGTACGCTTCACGATGTCGCCTTCCTTGATCAGCTTGTCGTTACCGAATACGACAACACCGACGTTGTCCGCCTCCAAGTTGAGGGCCATACCCTGGAAATTTGGCGACGCTTAATTACCTACTTTAATAAGGGGGAAACGAGAGAAAGAGAAGGCAGACACAGAGTACAGGCAAGCCAATAAAAAGAGTTATGGAAATCTTTGCTAATGCAATGTATAACAAAGAAAATATGAGGCTATTTTATTTGTAACAAACCATAAATTAAAGAACCTCGAATCTCAACTACCTGAATTTATAACCTTCACATGTATTGCTCCTTTGTCCTCCCGTGACCATGGAAAGCTGGATAGCTTCCGAAACGTCGGGAACTAAAATGAGATAATATACGCGATATAATCCGTTAAATTGTTTTATTTCAATAAATAATAGCTTGTTAAAAAAAATATTAAACAAGCTATTATTCATTGAAATAAAACAATTTAACGGATTATATCACGTTTATTATCTCATTTTAGTTCCCGACGTTTCGGAAGCTTTCCAGCTTTCCATGGTCACGGGTGGACTGAGAAAAGATGTATTTTCCTCTGTCAAAGTTACAATTTGTGCAAACTACCCATTTTTTTGAAAAAACACAAATAAAGGTGTACATACATGCCAGATGGGCCTAAGCTGTAGAGACAGTTACACATATGCCAGAAGGGCTTAATTATTTTATTCTAATAATTTACCAAGCAGCATTTCACATTACAAGCTATTATTTCCGACTGTACTTTTGTTTGAACACCAGTCAACTACTCATTGAGATGATTCTGAAGAGCCCAAACTGTAGGATTGCGTTGTTTTGTTAAAGTTCTTATGACCACCTTCTGGCTCATCATAATGTTGCGTTGTCACCGAACTTACATATGTATGCCAAATTTTAGCTTACTTGAAAACTGGGAAGTGGGTCAAAGTTAACTCTTAACATTTGAACTGATCTTACATAAAGTTTGTGAAAACTTATAATATGGTTTACATTTTGGGGTAAATAGCAATTAGGACCAAACAATAAAATATAGGCAATTGATGGCACTTTACAAAGACATAGTGCGAATTTTCAGTTCTAGTCACACATATTGATGTCTGCCCTGGAGTCCCTGGCACTGTACCAATACTGGAAAAATGTTATCTACAAGAGTACTAAACCCATTATTATCATGTATAAAATTGGTGGTAATTTGAAAAAGAATCATTTTAATTAAGTGAGGGTTTTTTTTCTGTATATAAGTTGAAGTCGTAACATGAAAAAAAAAAATAGATGTATTATTTGCTGTTTTTGCCAGATGTATTCTAAATAATTTATACAATCCTGTCAATGTGTCCATATATCCTAATTCAATCATAACGCAACCTTCTTTCCTGACTAAAATTTCCTAACTTAAAAGTTTCATGATACCTACAACACTTTGACCATGTCAAATTTAGCAGTTATTCTTGTCATAATAAATTGGTGTTAAATTTTTATTATTTTATTCGTTATTTTAAATATAAAACCATACTTTGGCCTTAAACCTTGATGCTGGCAAAATTGTCCTGTTGGACAGCAGCCATTAAAATTAAAAACTAAACCTGAACTAGTCTGCTGCAGTACCACTTAACACAAATCATAAAAGATTAAATAAATGATATACAAATCTCAAAAATTTTGAGGTGGTTTGAATGAACCACATAAACAATTGTGCTTATATAATGAGAAAAATAACATGTGTTTTTAGTGCAATACACTTAATGAAAATGAAAAAGTTATGCATTGATCATAAAACTAATTACTTATTCTCATATTACCACCAAATGTCTGATTCCTATTTCTGCTGTTACGTCTAAATCCAACCTAAGCTCTATAAGTATAGCTGTCAGTAATGTCATCTAGTGCTAAGGTGGTATGTTTCAGTGTTGTGATAAAAATCAATAAAACATGCGACTGACCTTCAGACCTGAGGAGAATTCCACCATCTCGTCGGCCTGGATGTTCTTGAGGCCATACACACGGGCAATACCGTCACCGATGCTCAGCACACGGCCAGTCTCTTCCAAATCGGCCTGGAAATCATTGGAACAAGACATGTTTGCATGAAACATTCATCACAAAATCAGTAGTCATATGTTTATAAGAGAAATATTGCGATGTCTAGCTGACCTAGCAACAACTTACAAAATCTCAGAAATACATCTTTTCACTCTATTTTTGGAATTAGGTAAGTAAAAATGTTGACATTGAACATTTAATTTTGTTATCTTGACCAGAATGGTTTATGTAACCACTTACCTTAGGTGCAGCACCGAGGATTCTCTCCTCCAGGATGGTGGAGATTTCGACAGCCCGCTGCGTGCAGGAGACATGGATCTTGCGCGCGGCCACGGACGCCGCGGGCACGGCGACCTTCGAGACCTGCCGCCATCATAACCGAACTATCAACTACCAATTCCGTGGTAAAACACTTTGCCATACTAAAACGGGCTACAGTCACACGTTTTAACAATCCACTAATTAGATAAGCACTATCCATTGACATTTCCATTGGTACACCGACGTCCCACAGTATCGCCCTCTGTTACATAACCCGAATCATACGCGAAAATTAACATCATATTAAACACGAATTATGAATGATTTTATGTAAGATCACTACACTGGATACCATGAATAGTAATTCCACTTAAATATTTAGTAGCAAGTGGCAATTTACGTGGTTTGCCAAGTTTTACCGCAGACTATCATATCACCGGTTAGGACAGTACAGTAGTTCACGATTTTTATTTTAAGTTACAAAAGATCGCATACCTGTGTCGCGGCATTTGGAATACGCCTGGCCACCGAAGAGGCCAAACGAGCGGAGATTAGCGACATTTTTCACAATTTTTTATAACACTGGTGGATAGAAGGGCCGTGTGGTTCTCCGCTCGTTTCTTCGTTGGTGCTAAGCCGGAAATGACATAATCGATCCTTGTCTGTGGTCTGTCCATGAAAATGTAGGGCGTTAATATACTTACATTTTTCGAATCACTGAATTTAGTTTTTAAGAATAAATGAAAAAATCAAGAGTCAATTAACAAACGAACTTACTTTAAATAGTATTTTAAAATAAAATACTGTATGAAATGGACTGGTAATAATTTTTAATGGGTTTTGTACAATCAATTAACTAATTGCAGTAAAAATAAATTGGTTGCTGAACGTCTCTTAAAGCAGCCATGTACGACCGTAGTATTGATGGTGGAACTAATGATAAAGGAAGGCACTTAATTCTGTCCTGGAATTTTACATTAATCACGATATAATAAGAGGAAGAAAAATTCGTGAACCTATTTATATTTTTATAAGAAAATCGTTAATGGCTGAAGGACATTTATACCATTGCCAAAAAAGAACCAAAGAAAAAAAAGGAAACGTCATGTGTCGCTATAATTTTTGCTAGCTGTCAAATTAAATCGCCCAGTTATTAGTCTTTTTTTATCGTTTTTCCAGTGATAACAATAGATTTGTTGTTCTTGTATAATGTAAATATTAACGAATGAATTCTTATTCCTTTAGATGTGATGGCTATATTTGAGAAAGAGTCTCATTCCAAAGTTATATTAGATGACACAGAAAAACTTACTTGTATCGTAGAAAATGCACAAAATATCAACAAGCACACTGTAAGTAATATTTGTTGTGAAATATTTCACGGTTTGTTGGGTAGTATAGGTCATTGTCTTGTGAATATATTACCAAACTACGAAATTATAATTGTTTTAGGAATACAGATTGCAAGTGCAGAGAGGCCCAACCAAAGAGATTAGATGGACGGTGTCTCGGCGATACAGGGACTTCGCCGCGCTTCATTCAGACCTGCAGCAAGCTCACATCGACTTGCCATTGCCACCAAAGAAACTTATTGGGAACATGCAACCATTTTTTATTGCTGAAAGACAAATAGCCTTGCAGGTACTTGAAACTAAAAATAATGTATAAGTACAATCTGCTGACTAAGTTCTAATCTTACATATATTTTTAGGAATACATAAATGAAGTGCTGAAGCATCCAATCTTAGCATTGTCATTACCAGTGAGGAGCTTTTTGGACCCAAATAATTATTTATTAAGTATTGCAGGTAACTGTTTCTATAAACAATTTTTATTAATGTACACATGTTGGATATGTAAGTAAGGAACTATAATTATAATCTAATATCACCTACACGGTGCCCGTCGGGAATCTGTAGTATGTAAACCACCCATTTCTGAGGCCATGTCAAATTCAGCAAAAAAATAATAGTTTTGTCGATTTTGTACATAAAACTTAACCTTCACTTTTCTATAAAATTATCCCAGTTAATAAAATTATGAGGTTTTTTTTCAAAAAGGTGAAATATTAGTTTATATTTTATATTAACATTGATCTGGAGAATTTGTACATCTCCTCTGCATGTTTCAATTATAAATTAGTTATAACGCAATTGTAAAAGTTTTAAGTATAATTAAGACAATATAGTTAATTGGTACACGCATATTAATTGTTGTATATACTCACATTGTTTTATGTACTCTGACATTTAGAATATTATTCCAGATACATCCTAGTTTTTTTTTCTTTTTTATTGACAATCCTTTTGGGATTTATCTTATTAATTATTTTAATTTTTAAAATGATTATTTTTTCAATAATGAGTAAGTATTATACTAAAGTTAAATGATCTGATTAGGTTTTACTGGGTTTTCTCTAATCCTTGCAACAAATGTTGGATCATATTGTATGTCTCCCAGCAAAGACTTCTCTCATTGTAACTGAAAATTCGAAAGTGCTTGTATCTAAGCCTACTTGAATAAAGGATATTTTGATTTGATTGATTTGATTTGATTTGATGACTTTAGTGAGTGATAGCTGTCACTTTGATGTCTGTCAATAGTGACCCGAAACTTAGCAAATATGTCAAAAGAGCTTAATGTGCATTAAGTGTGCAAAAGAGCTTAATTTATAGTAATCACAATAATTTTACTGGGGTTCATATGACATTTTTTGCTTCTAATTACCTATAAAAATGTGTGGTTAAAATATTTTCGGTTCCTTGCACCTAGTATAACTTTCATATTATATGAGGAAAACTACATACTACAAAATGTGTAAATTTTATCCTACTAACTTTAACATTGTAAGAGATAGGCATATTCTGTAATTGCTTTGTGGGGACAACCAAGAAATATAAACATTGTTTTTTTTTTTTTTTGTATTGATTTGTCATTTGTTGCAACTGTCACAAACCTACCTCTGATGCATTGTTTCCCCCGGGGCTATGATGTAATAATACCTTATGTGCCTGTATTTACACAGAATATTGTATAAATCTATCTTATGTGTTTTAATGAATATTTGCTTTCAGAGCAAGCACTGCAGACAGTGTCAATAGCCCTGAGGGGGGATGGGCAATATGAGCTGAAGTCCCCTTTGCCCGACATTGGCTGGAGAATTAGGAAACACTATTTTTTGGTAAGTTTCAGCAACATCAGTATGCTTTAAGCTTTAGTTTACAAACTTTGTCTGGGTCCAAGATTTCTAGGACATGATTTTGGCTTTCACATCTTAAATTGACTTAACTAAAAATAAAAGTTTCTAGAAACCACTAATTGCCAGCTTTTTTGGCATTTTTCGTGAAGCCAGCAAATGTTAAAATGTAGACCAATCAGTCTTCTTCAGAGTTGTGGACTCTTGTTTTGATAGCTATTAAAATGGGAGTGAATATTACTATATGCAAATGTTGATAACAACAGAGCCGTTTACCATACCCTATAATAATTGTAGGCCTGGCTTATACCAAGTTACGATATTATACCATAAAAAAAGCTTTTGTGATGGAAAACTACAAAAGTATTTCAAGTGTCTTTCTTAAAAGAGCCACTTGAGGCAAGGATTTATTTTTAAATTAATATAAATGTTGTAAGAACTAAACTCATCACAAAGATACTTGCTAAAGTGTCTTAGCTTGCTATTAGGAAATCCAGATTGATAATTTGAATATGCAAACAAGCCAAAGAGATTTAGAGTTATTAAATTTCTCTTAGGACATGAACATTGTCCTTAAGCAAGTTTAGCATATTAAAACTATGAAAAAACCAATTGACCTTAAATATAATTCATAAATTTACTGTACTATATTTCTGTCCAAATAACTGTTTGAAGCTCTTTTTGTAGTTTTTTCGCGTGCCATACTTAATGATTTTTTAATAAAAAATAGCAAATGGGTGGACACGTTATGCGTCATTCCTGTGGACACCCGAAAGTTAAGGGCTTTAAATACTGTTTTTTCTTAGTGCCCTGTAGGCGATGTACAAATTGATTAATACTCTAGATCTAAGCGATAAAAATATCAGTTATATGTACCCAAGCCCTTAACTATTGCGTTGCCCACAGGAAAGACGGCTAAATTCTAGAACCAGTATGACCCAAATATGTTATCCTTCTATGGCCCAGAGTAATTTATGCATTTTAAAATTTCGAAGTTCCGTGAATTTGATGAGAGTTCAATACTCGATTTTAATTTGTACTATTATTGTATGAGACCTCAGAAGGTTAATCTTGTTATTCAATGATGTAATGCATGAGATCTAACTTTCCCTCCATAGTAAAGTTCTGGAAATATTGTTTGGTCGTCTGTAATTTTTATACTGACATCTTTGCATTTGCTGTTGAAGTAAAAGGGTACCTAACTCTGGCACTTGTGTGCATGTCGACAACTGCTTACACCATTTCTGGCAATTAGCAGTATAATCGTCAATGACAGTCAGCCCAATGATATATACTAACCTATACTAAATAGTATATCCCAATGTGAATACTTTAGTTTCAAGTTCAATCATGAAGTTTTATGTACAGCCAGTACAGTAAATCAAATGTGATAAGCAGCCACTTTTATAACATACTTTATTAATAATTTACTACACTATCTTCATTATGAATCACTGCAAATCGATGGCAAAAAGCGGAAACGTTGTAACCGCCAACTGAATCCACTGGCGGTTACTACGTTTCCGCTATTTGCCATCGAAATATTATTTGCTACAACCAGGACTTATCAATAGTGTGATATTTTTGTTGCCTACTTTAGTAGTTCAACACACGAATTACCTCTGTTGTCCTCAGGTGAATGACACTGAGAATAAAACAGAGCGCATGTTGGCGTGGCAGAGCTACGGGCCCGATAGGTATTTAAGTGATAAGGATCTCCAAGCAGCTCTTAAGAGTATAAAGAATGTTGATGTAAGTGTTTTTGAATATTCAACCACATCGAGTCGCTTATGTTACAAACCTTTGTATCGTAGTCTTCAGGATCTATGCATTGTTTGTAGCTACAAAAAGTAAGTTCCAGTAAATTAAATGAAGCCATGCGTACTTTGTCGAACGAAAATATCACTTTATCTCTTTCTATTTCGTGTAGTGCGAGTGCCAAGTCGCGGCTTGTCTATCCCAGCTCTTATTAACCGACTCCCAAAAAAGGAGGAGGTTCTCAATTCGTCAGAATCTTTTTTTTTAATGTATGTTGCTATAAATTAAAAGACCAATCAACAGACATTGATTCATATGTATATGCAAAGAAGTTCATATTATGATTGGATGTATAGAATACATACTAATTTATGTTTGTTACTCAATCGCGACATATCGGATAGAGAGATTAGGATGAAATTTCACACCACTGTCACAAAATACACAAAGTAACTTTATAGTGTGACATTCAATATTGAGGTTACTCACAACTTAAAACTTATTTACTCCGCTGGCTCAGCGACCCGAAGTGGGTCTTTGTCTCCGATACGAGTTGGCGCCAGCGCGCCCTATCTTGTGCGATCTCCTCCCAGTCCAGTCCTCTGCTTCTAGGGTGCGAAGGTCTTCTTTCCACTTCGACACTCCAGCGGTACTTTGGGCGACCGACCGGCCGTCGGCCGCTGTCACGTTCCACGTGGGCCCTTTTTGCTGCCCTGTCAACTGGCATTCTCGCCAGATGTCCAAGCTGTTGGAGTCTTGCAGATTTTATCTCCCCAATGATGTTCTACTTAGATAACGGGCCTCCAGCTCCTGGTTATTCCTAGTTCTCCAATTATCATCGTCCCTCTGTGTTGGCCCCAACAATTTGCGGAATATTTCCCTGTCGGCAACAAGACACATGTTTTTTTTTCATTTGTTTCAGATCTTTGTTTATAATAATAACACTAGTGGAGTGATCCACTAATAAATTGCAAAAATTGTGATTATTATCATGATATTTGTAAAACAAAAAGAACAAGACACATGGTTATCTGTGACTAGTATGCATGTTATAAATGAATGTGCTAACTGTGTAACATGTGAGTTTTTGCTGTGGAGCTGTCAGAGGGTATAATATTTTGCAGGCGGGCTTTTTTTCAGAATACAATAAATAAATATTTACGGGCCATTTTTTACACAAATCGAAGTAGTCCCATGGTAAGCTCAATAAGGCTTGTGTTATGAGTACTAGACGACGATATATTTAATAGATATATTAACTTATACATAGAAATCATTCAAGACTCAGGAACATATATTTATGTTCATCACACAAATATTCGCCCTTGCCGGGATTTGAACCCAGGATCTTCAGCTTCGCAGGCAACGTTACTTCCGCTGAGCCAAACCGGTCGTCTAAACTCTTTATGGCCCTGCCCACCTCACAAAACAGTACAAACCAAAATAATGCATTCAAGTAGAGATAAAAAGGGGGGTTATTGCCTAACGAAATTTATAAAAAAGGGAATATTCATGAATTTTAATTTGACTGAACATGAAGCTCATTCATGTAACGAACATTAGACAAAAATAATTTTTCGAATAACTATAAAAATAACCAAGATATAAGCCATCAAACATTTCATTCTATCTCTTTCTAGCAAAACAGAATTTAATATGGAGTTTATATGGCCGGAGTGCACTATGACGTAACAGTGCACATCGGACCTCTTTGTCTAATTAGTAGTTTAAAATGCCTATATCTTGCGTATTTCTTGGCCGATTTAAATTTTAATTTCACATTTTGAAATCGTTTTTACGTTATTTTGATATTTAGTTAAGAAAAGCGATAAAAAAAATCATGCATGTACCCTATTGCTATCCGAATCATCTGTCATAGCCCATATAAAATCATGACACTTGATTCTGATTCCGAGCGTCAAACGCGTTAGGCAAAAGGGGGCTGGTTACTAACAAATGAGCGATTTATGTTTCTTAAACAGTTACATTTCTCAAATATTGCATTTCCCAACATTAGTTTTTTTGGAAAATCGTAATTTTTTTAGAATTTCTATAAAGTAACCTAACCGAACCTCGTAGGTTCTACACAAGGGCTTAAAAATATATTTGTTCTTTTTTTCGGTTTCGGAGGTAAGCGCGACTTGGGAAATGAAAAAGTTGGGAAAAATAGTTTGGTTAAATTGTTAGTTGTTATTCATATCAGTTCAAAGGGTCTTAGTATGCTCGAGAGCAAAAATTTCGGGTCACCCTAATTTAAATAACGGCAACAAGTTGTTTTTTATTATTTGACACTAGTTTTATTACACATTAATATGCTATTGTTTGCAATATCCAACTGTATTAGAGTCGGACCATTTTATCTCTTCCAAGCAAATGAACTGTCAAATATATAAAAACTGAATATGGCAATGTTTTGTATCTGTCACAGACGTCAAGTTGTTTATGTGTCTTAAGAAACAATTTAAATTACGTGCGTTGGTTTTTAAAAAAGTAAAGGTTTAACTGTGGGATAACTATATAAAAGTGGTCAGCGGGAACTGCTTTTCAGCATGATCATTAACTTCGATGCTGTAAAGCAACAGCAAGAAGCGGTTATCGCTGAAAAGCGGCAATGTTTACATTGCATTAAGTCTTTGGCTGGTAAAATTAACCAATCTTAGTACTTTTGAATAACACCAATATGGTTTATGTTTAAAATAATGTTTAAGTCAAGCCATTTAGCTTATAGCAGCCTCTTAAGTGCATTGAGAATATATTATGTAGTGTTAGTGACTTATTTATTATTCCTCAGAATATTTAGTGCCCTTATTCAGTGTTGCCATTGCCATATACCAAAAGCACAGATAAAACAATTAAAATTGGCGGGGTAAAGATATTATAGCCAGACTCTAGCAATTTGCGAGATGTTATCATCAAAATATCCATATCCAGAAATGACGATTTTTGCGATATCTCGCTCCGTTAACGTCTACTATTTCATGGTATTCTACGAGTCCGATTTCTGAATACGTTAATTTTTTTACTTATTACTTTTGCAGTATAGATATAAAATTAAATGAAGATCATGACAGGATTAAATAACATCACAACCCTGCACTATTTAAGGAAATCTGACGGTATTTTACCGATCCGAAATTTTTCCTCTAGAGTGTTGTTCTTTATATATTACTAGCTTCTGCCAGCGACTTCGTCCGCCTTAAATTCCTTTATCGCTGATAAAAGTATTTTTCCGGGATAAAAAATAGCCTATGTCCTTCCCCGGGACTCAAACTATCTCCGTATCAAATTTCATCTAAATCGGTTCAGCGGTTCAAGTGTGAAGAGGTAACAGGCAGACAGACAGACAGACATACTTTCGCATTTATAATATTATTATGGATAACTACAAGCTTACACTACTTTATTTTAATTTTGCAGCACCCACATATAGATAAAATATTAGCAATTCATAGTTTGGAATCTGGTGCCTACGTGGTCAGGAGGATACACGAAAACGGTAGCCTCCGAGACGTTCTGTACGGTACTGAATACTCGAGGAACCCCTTAGTCACGGTACTATACGGTATTGAATACACGACGAACCACCTAGCCAAGTATGGGAACCCCAAAGTGAGGAAACCGCTCACTGAGGGACAGATAGCCCACTATGGATATCAAATACTGCAGGCGTTGAAGTTTTTACACGATAAAGGATTACCACATGGTATGTACGTTTGTGCTTATGTATCAGATATTTGTAGCGTAATCAATTAAGAAAAAAAGCTTGTAACGGACTATTTGGAGATCACTAAATAGAAAAATATTTTTATTGGATTTTTTGTATGTTTGTATGTGGTTGTGGCTTCATCACGCCAAATCGCCTAAACGGATGTTAACTATTTTTAGTACACGGGTAGCTGCGTATCCACAAATGCGAATAGGGTACTTTTTTACCAGACTACGCTGAAGAAAAAAAGGGGGTATTGTTTTTTTTCCCCCCGCGATTTTTTTTTTGTATAAAGTTTATATTTTCTTAGAATTGCTCGTATGCCTTTGTTGATTTGTTACTAATAACTATACTATAGAAAAAGTAAGACACTGCAAATGATTATCATATAGTGATTGAGTTGTCTCGAACCCTGGTGTTTAAAGACTTTCATGTTTAATTTAAATCATTATATTCTGTAAACTAGAAGGCGCCCGTAACTTCGTTGGCGGAGGAGAAAAAGTCATAACCTCTCTTTTTTTCTTTAGCATAGTCGGGTAAAAAGTATCCTATAACCATTTGGAGATACCCAGCTACCCGTGTACCACAAATAGTTGAAATCTGTTTAGCCGATTTAGCGTGATGAAGCCACAACGACACATACAAACATTTTATTTTTACTACTTTATAATAGTATAGTTTAAGCTAGGCGAGAAAGCTTTCGTACCTATGTTATCATCGATAATGATCACAAACATCTCGCATATTACAACTCCATTGTCTTCAGGTCACCTCCACCCAGGGAACATAGCGATAGAGAACCAGAAAGTCCTCCTCATGGACATAGAGAACAACATCCTTGGCGTGGCGTGTCTGTACCGGCCATACCTGCTCGAGATGAAGCGAGTGTCGAGCGCCGAGGCAGTGGACGTGTATTGTTTTGGGAGAACATTGTATGAATTGGCGTTTGCCAGGACGTTGAATAGCTATTACTGTGATGATTACCCGCATGCAATCTCAGCGGAATTAGGTAAGGTTTATTGTATATATTTTTATATAGCAGTAAGAAGCTAGACAGATATTCAAGACTTGCATAATCAACGATTTCTTAGTAAGAAATGAGATGTTTTCTTCTTTCTATCTAATTTCATCTACTTGCTAAAAATAGACTTTAAACTCCACTGATCGACACTGTTAAGGTGATAGAACATTCGGGGCGGTAAAATTAAGGGAGAAAGAGGTAGGAGAACTTATTTGAAGCATAGGAAACCAAGATTAACTCATTTTAATCTGGCGAGAAGGATAAAGTTACGAGGGCTACACTGAAAGTGCGTAACTTGTAAATAAGACAAGTTATTATTTTTATATAGTATATTACAACAAATTATAAAAAATATACTTTATGTCGCGTAAAACCAATCTCAAATTGAACACCATTCCACTAAACGACCAGACATGCATTCAAATGTAGGGAAAAACTCAGTGAAGGGGTGGTCATTTTAAGATTGGTTTTACTCTCAGACCATTGTTTTTCCTGAAAAAAATTTAGGGGGTTTGTTTTCATAGCCTATTAAATAAAAGAAAAAAAAGTATAAAATGCTCATTATATAATCCTTTAAGACCTAGGAGACGCCGTTGTCCTCTTGTGAATTATTATTATAATCTACGAAAAAAAAGACGATATAAGAACAAAACTCGTTCGCCATCTGATGATAAGTGGACTCTTAGACACCTGCTAATTGATTCCGAATGCGTTGCTAATCCTGCAGACTAAGATGAAACTCGATATCGATATAATTAATAATCGGCATAAATATTCCAGAATCTGTACTGCACTTGTGCATATCGAGCGCTGCGGTCAAGAACGCGCGCGTGTCCGGGGCACTGGAGCCCCTACTGCGGCACCCGTTCTTCACACGAGCCACGCTCAACGGCGCGCGGCACGAGACGCAGCATCTGAAGTTCCCGCTGCAGCTTAAGGAGGAGCTGCGGCTCGTCGCGGCGGCGGTCGAGGCGCGGCTCAAGGCGGACCAGAAGCTGGTGCGTACTGTTGGAGCAGTCGGAGCCGCTCGTCACACGAGCCACGCCCAACGGCGCGCGGCACGAGGTGCGACACCTAAAGTTTCCGCTGCAGCTTAAGGAGGAGCTGCGGCTCGTCGCGGCGGCGGTCGAGGCGCAGCTCAAGGCGGACCAGAAGCTGGTGCGTACTGTTGGAGCAGTCGGAGCCGCTCGTCACACGAGCCACGCCCAACGGCGCGCGGCACGAGGTGCGGCATCTGAAGTTCCCGCTGCAGCTTAAGGAGGAGCTGCGGCTCGTCGCGGCGGTGGTCGAGGCGCGGCTCAAGGCGGACCAGAAGCTGGTGCGTACTGTTGGAGCAGTCGGAGCCGCTCGTCACACGAGCCACGCCCAACGGCGCGCGGCACGAGGTGCGGCATCTGAAGTTCCCGCTGCAGCTTAAGGAGGAGCTGCGGCTCGTCGCGGCGGTGGTCGAGGCGCGGCTCAAGGCGGACCAGAAGCTGGTGCGTACTGTTGGAGCAGTCGGAGCCGCTCGTCACACGAGCCACGCCCAACGGCGCGCGGCACGAGGTGCGGCATCTGAAGTTCCCGCTGCAGCTTAAGGAGGAGCTGCGGCTCGTCGCGGCGGCGGTCGAGGCGCGGCTCAAGGCGGACCAGAAGCTGGTGCGTACTGTTGGAGCAGTCGGAGCCGCTCGTCACACGAGCCACGCCCAACGGCGCGCGGCACGAGGTGCGGCATCTGAAGTTCCCGCTGCAGCTTAAGGAGGAGCTGCGGCTCGTCGCGGCGGCGGTCGAGGCGCGGCTCAACGCGGACCAGAAGCTGAGTCGCTACTCTCAAATTCGATATTCGAAGCTCGTATCTCGCTCACTCAAATACAGTTTAACATGAGAGCGAGAGGGATGGCGCGATACGAACTTCGAATATCGAATTTCAGAGTAGCGCCTCTGGTGCGTACCATTGGAGGAATCGGGAGTCGCTCGTCACACGAGCCACGCCTAGGGATTGCAAATCCAGCCCCCCTTTGGGAATGGCTGTCGGCTGAAATCCGAACTTCGGATAAAATCCGGATTTTGGAGCGGTTTTATTTACTACTATGAAAAGAAGAAAAAAACGACCATATTAGAGATAATCAGTATTTTTAATAACAATCAAAGTCTTTTCAATATTTTTTAAACAATAACAGGTCAATGCGAACGCTGCTACACATTTGTTTTACAAAAACAAGTGTAAGCGCACACAGCAACGCAAAATTTTAACAAAAACAGATTAATAATTACACTCCTATGTAATTTTTTCTTCTATTTTATTATTAACAGTTTTTATTTAGGAATATGTTTTTTTTTTTCAAAAAGAGATCTTAAAAACACCAACGAGTCTAGTGTCGAGTCGTTTAAACGAGTTCTAAGGCGGTTGCACAGCATCCCAGCTGCGGAAAACGCCCTCTCCGGCCCAACACTTGTAGGTGGGATGGCCTAGTGGGTATGGGTAGTTACACTATTGACCCTGCCTATGAAGCCGATGGACCCGGGTTCAAATCCTGGTAAGGGCATTTGTTCCAGAGTCATGGGTTCAAGGGTCATTTTCTATGTATTTAAGTATTTATAAATATGTATATATCATTGTCTAAGTACCCACAACATAAGCCTTATTGAGCTTACTGTGGGACTTAGTCAATAGGGAACATGCGTGAAATTTTTTCATCGCTTTTTTTAACAAATTATCAAAATACCGTAAATACTATTCCAAAAAGTGAAATAAAAATTAAAATCGGATAAAAAGTACTCATGATATAGGCATTTTAAACTACGAATTAGACAGCGATTTGACAGAGAGGTCCGACATAGACTGTTACGTCACAGTCTACGACGGTCATATAAACTCCATATTAAATTCTGTTTTGCCAGAAAGAGATAGAACGAAATATTTGATAGCTTATATCTTGGTTATTTTTATAGTTATTCGAAAAAATATTTTTCTCCCCTGTTTGTTACATGAATGAGTTTTTAATAAAGCAAAAAGAAAAGATTATGCATATTCCCTATTTGTGTAAAAATACTAATAATGTCCTATAATATTTATTTATTTATTATTATTTATTGAACTGGTTAACTAGAAAAAAACCATAGTTAGGGGCGTAAAATTGGAACACCTTTTTTAATAACCGGAACAGCTGCGTTCAATCGCAATACTTATCTTAGACAATTAAAACTTGTTAAAAAAGCAACATTTGCATTTTCAATACTTTGACAACAAAATCCGAAAATTCGGATTTCAGTTGGAAAATCCGGATTTAGAAACGAATCGCAAAATCTGTGAAAAATCCGGATTCCCTAGCCACGCCCAACGGCGCGCGACACGAGGCGCCAGTGTTGTACGCTCTCACTAATGTCACTTTCCCCTTTACCACATTCACGAGCAACATTTTTGTCGCCGATAACATGGAAAAATGCGTACGTAGCGAAAACTTACTACGAGCGAGCGCCCACATAACGGGTTCCTGATCGTGAATATGTTAAAGCAACAGTAGCAGCAGCAGCTTCGGAGATCACAGATACACCAAAATTTAAAGCATTGGTCTTCGATAGAAATTGAATAAATGTTACGAATAAATACGAAGGTTTACATTAAGTAATCGTCACTTTTTTTAGGTTCGGAGCGCCAAACGAGAAGTGCGGATACAAGAAATACTCAGCTCAGAGACGGAACTAAAGAAGCAGAAGCGTAGAGCGGTGAGTTATTTGGAACACGAAAGAAATATTGTTTTAATTTAATACCAAGTATCAGAACTGTTGCACTTTTCTAACGTATAATCATTGTCTACAGAAAAAGCGAGATAGCATGTGGAAATCGACTTCTTCATTGGCGGAAACGGTGCGTTCTCAAAGCGCCAGCACCGCTTCGTCACCCACGCCACCAAATATATGTAAGTCGCTTTTATTTTTCCTATCCTCTTTGTACTATTTTCGTACACAGGCAGCAAAATACCATTTTCACCTCATTAGATCGGAAAATTTGCATTTATATGAGTAGCCCCTAATCTGCGTGGAAAAGTTCGTTTTATCTGCTAGCGTGGAAAAGTTCGTTTAAAATTCAAATAAAAAAAATTGGTATTTGTTGGTTTTGTTATGAGTGTTTGGTAGGTTCATTATCACTAGTTTTAAATGAAAAAAGCGGTTTGTTATATTTTCACACATTTTCTCAAATCTCACATTTTCCTCGCTGTAGTGGGTGGAAAGTTGTGAGATTCCCACAGCTACAAAATTCAATTTTAGGTTCCTTCGCTTACTCTGCTTTCAATTCAAGCACTCGCGCCAAATAACAGCCTTGAATAACAAATATCTATTTATCGCTAAGGGACGCACATCAACTTGTTATTCTGTCACATAACTCAGAGCAGAAGTCAATAGTGACAGAGTTACTGAGAAAATTGCTAATAATCTAAGCTATTAGTATACTGACCAGATGGACCTTGAAACGTAAACCTACACTGGCTAAGAAAATATATGTTTGTCGCCTCAATATCCTTAAAAATCGTAGTTTTAAAGAATTAAGAGACGTAGCCATGCTAATGTACCGTGGTACAGAAAAAACTTGATTGATTCATATAATATCCCACGACGACTGCGATAAAGAAATCCTTTGGGGTCTCAGGTTGGTTTGCCAGAAGTCCGGATAAAGTCGGACACAGTCAGGACTTTTAGTTGTGTGTCCGGCCAAATCAGTCGGCGTCCGGCCTGTCCGGTTCTTGTTAGGCTTTTTAAATTTGACCTATATATATAAATATATATATAAAAGTTTGAGAAGATTTTATGGTAAGTGATGAAAAGGCCTTTTTATACTTTTAAAAAGAATTGTCGTGTTATACTAAGACAAAAAAAAGTTACCGGTTCGCTACAACCAAATATTATAATACCATGTTCCTATTACGTCGCATTGTCAAAACAGACTAGTTTCAAAATGTCTAAAAGTTGAAATAACTTACACCTACTTCTTAAAATACCATACTCTTGATGTAACTATAATTCAAATTAACTGTATCGTGATTTAACTAATTTTCAACTCAACCAAGTTCCAAAATGTCTTAAACTTATATTACCTTGAAATAAAACAATTTAACGGATTATATCGCGTATATTATCTCATTTTAGTTCCCGACGTTTCGGAAGTTTTCCAGCTTTCCATGGTCACGGGAGGACTGAGAAAAGATGTATTTTCCTCTGTCAAAGTTAGAATATTACCTTGATACAAAACTGTCACAAGGTTAAAACATCAAATGTTCAAAATACCTAAAATTCAATTCATATGGAAAAATTTCTAATTTTCGGAATTGCTGTTTCATGTGATTGTTAAATTTTCATGTGAGTCATTAAACTAAATATAAAATTTTTCGTTTCATTCAGTTTCTAAAAAAATTTTTTAATTAAGTTTTTAAAAAACTGGTCAAATTTTTATGAACATAGTCAAAATTTTAGGTATTATGAGACAATGTCATTTTGATCTTTGGGCCTGACAGTTAAAGGGATTTTTGAATTTTGGTAATTATGAAACTATTGCGTTTTAACCTTCAGTCTTAAATTGTCCTTTTTACCAACTATACATTTTGGATATCGGATGTAACATGTAAACATCATGATGACAATTTATTATATTGGAAACATATTTATTTGAGTTTTTTGGTATTTTGGAACTAAGCCAATGTGAGATTGAGTCAAAATATGTAACTTATTATGCTACTTGGTTGTAACGGACTGGTAACAAAAAAAAGGTTGTCTGGCTTTTTTACCCAAATGTGCGGCTAAACTGGCTAGACTATCCGGCTTTTCGGTTTTAAGAACTAGCAATCCTAGTCTCAGGTAAAGCTTGCGCTATCCCGAAGTATTATTACAACACTGGGTCCTGAAAAAGTCATATTTATTTATTTTATTTATTCAGAGAACCAACAGCTAAAACTAATACATTGGTGGCATAAGTATCAGAAAGCCAATGACAGGTTCCCACCGGTAGTAACAGGATACTAAAGAGAGTCGCTCACATAATGCACAACATCGCAGAGCCTTCTAGTGATTACTACGACTAAGTAAACTGAACTACAACAAGTGTAAACTACAACAAATTAAAACTAAATTAAATTCAACAATGTTCCGTTTTTAGAAAAATGTCCTTAGAAGGTGAACCTCTAACTCTAGAAAGCCCTCCCTAAGAGTTGCCCGACTCGAACGCGGGTGAATATCAAGACCTTGTAACTAGTGAGTAAATAAATGAAGGTTGATTTCCACTTGCCGGCAGCGGGCGACACCAGCGGCGCGGACGCCAGCCCGCGGCCCGCGCGCAGCCCCGACACAGCGCGCGGCGCGCTGCTCAGCGCCATCTGCGGCTTCGACAAGGCGCGCCTCGCCCGCGTCGACTCGCGGTGAACCACGCCCGAGGGCTGCGGTATCGCACCTCAAGATGATATCCGCTCGTAGAGGCGATTTGGCGGCTGCTGTTCGGCATTTCAAAGGGTGCCTATGGACATGATGCTAGGATGATGACAGCTTTGAGCTGCCGTGCGAGCTAAAGTAACCTAACCGCGCAGATACCAGTACTATAGGCGATTTGGTACTTGGCTCAATCGGCTTGTAGACCCACACAGATCTGTCCACAACTTTTAAACTTTGTTGTAAAATAACCACTTTAAATGATGACTTCGCTTTGTTTAAATGTATGGTGCTCGTTGAAACGTTGAATGTACCGTCTGTTAAAACTTATAATAAACAGGAAAATGTCATATTAGAACCCCGATCTCTTGTTAACGCCAGCGACGTCAAGTGTTGGTTTGTTGATTCACCCACTTGCAAAGGTGCTTTTGGTCATGATTCAATAAATCATTATTCGTTGGTAAACTTTG
The DNA here is from genome assembly GCA_905404275.2 of Hedya salicella. NCBI lineage: Eukaryota > Metazoa > Arthropoda > Insecta > Lepidoptera > Tortricidae > Hedya > Hedya salicella. The sequence goes on along the minus strand of FR990112.1, from coordinate 6,670,020 downwards.
GCTGGTGCTATCAGTCTAGCGAGTTTCGGCGCCTTGCTGTGGATTCGACGAGACGGTTTCGCTAAGATCAGAAGAGTGAGGTTTCCGTTCTTATATTATCTGTTTTGTAACGTGTCGGCTGCTCTTCGATACTTAAAAGGATGCTTTTGGTCTTGAAACTTTGTTTGGAGTTACATTACACGAATGAGTCGCTGTTTTTCTTGATTCTGACAATAGACACGATGCCGGGATACGAAAATCTAAATTCTATTTAGTAATAAAAAAATATTTGACACGTATTTATTCTTTTACAAATTATTTAAAAATATACTCAGATAAATCGCATTATACTTTAAGAGTGACGTGACGTTTTAAATCAATGTATCGCCATTATATTTATTGATAACGTAAAAAAGTGAAAATAAGTTTCCATAATTTTTTATTAATTTACATGACGGTCTAATAATTAAAATTAAGTTCCTATTCAGGATGCTTATGTAATATCAATGATATGTCTCAAAGTCAACCAAACTCTGTGTAAACTACCCCTTATACAAATACCTAAAATGATAATGTCCCATGTTTTGAGAAAACATTATAAACAAAATAATTTGTTACAAGAGACGCGGGCGGTTCGGATGTTTCCAGTTTCGCCACTCGCCGCGTGGCGCGGCCGAGCGAGCGATCGCGCGAGCGGGGCCCGCGTTATAGCAACGGTCTAAGTGTACCTATTAAACTTTTTTTTTTCATACAATGTGCCGCTTTTTATAGGATAGGTCTTGGTTGCGACAACCAAAGTGAAATGGTCATGTAACTAATCCACGGCCATCGGAGTGAAATGAACGTTGTCCTTATCTGATTCATTGTTAATCTCCTCTCTTCCTCTCTCATGAAATTGTTTATCACGTCTCGACGGCCCGCGGCCGTGTCTTATGTAACAAGTCGGTCGTGCCTTATGTAACAAGTAAAACCTTTAAAAATAATAAAAAAACATAACACTAGTGACAGTTAATGGGTAACTGAATGCTGATACCGCTCGCACATCTCCATGTCCTGGCTATTTAATGTTATCCGCATTGTCGGTACAATTGTCGATCGAGACATTCTAATATATTCCGAATTGACAATTATTCTAATACCACGCTCTTCTAAATAAATGCATTTAGAAGTTATGTTGGAATAATCGGACATCCATACGAATATTCTTTTACAATTTTAGGTCATTTAAAATTTTGAAGTCGCCAAAGGATTGTGGTGACGGTTATGGAGGATCTCGGTTCGTTAGTTAATTTGATAAATGTAATTTGGTGTTATTGTTATTATATTACGTGTAAGTATTAATTGGTGCCAATGCCAATTGGTTCGCGGTCCATGTTGCTATGCGTAACAGACGTAGCCAGCAGCAAAAGGCGCGGGGGAATAGCGGCACGCGGTTTTGACAAGTGGCGAGCGGAAGATGTCTCGCGCGTTCACCTTCCAACCCCTTCGTCGCCACGCCCTGCTTTTTTTTAACCTGCCTTTGAACTAGGTAGGTCTGGCTACTCTGGCTAGGCTTCCTTACTAGTAATCGGATTCTGGGGCGAGAGCGCAAACCCACAAAAGGGAATGTCACTCACGATAACGTAGAGTAGAGGTGGGGCGCAGTGCGCAAGGCACATGGTCTGCGAAGGTGGGTTGAACGTTAGGGCGTGGGAGAAAAAAAAATCGGACATCCGGAAAAACATCGTCCGAAGAGTTCGCAGAAGCCATCCTTTCGATAGCTGTTGTGATCTCGTCGGCCGGATGAGTTAGCACGTTACTAGGTCGCCGGGTATACCTACCTCTATCGTAGCGGTTTCTGGGGTGTGAATTCTGGGATCGGGGATCATCGGAAGGTGCCACGTCCCGCGCCTCTCTTAAAGCATGCGACGAGCCAGTTTAACGATCCGCCTATAATTTTCAGTCTTTCCCATACTCCCGTCATAGTCCTAGACTCCGCATATGAGATTATTTCTGTTACTGCATTCATCGTATTGTATTTGATTAGTATACGTAATCGCATTGAATCATATTTTTGTGATAGTTAAACTACTCTGGTTTCTAGGTAATATTTTGGTTATTTCTCAAAATATCTTACGGGGAATTTCCTAAAATAGAATCATACAAATTCTTCTGAACGTTTCTACAAATTTCCGAAAATGTTCCCAGCCTTCTTGAGTTTTTCCGCAACTTGCACATCTATATACTTGATAGGCTACGGTTCTTAGGTGTTTTCTTTATAAATATACTGGGTTTCATGTCATCGCGTCCAACTCATTGTTCCCTAGTACTATATATCCTGAGCAGGAACTCAGATGTACTCGCTGTGTGGCCTGAATCTATATTTTATTCATATTGTGAAGCAGAAGCAGCTTTCATTGAAAGGACGTTAGTTTCTAGTCGCTGCTTACTTTCAGTGAGTCGAACAAATATTAGCTATTTTAGACATTACTATGCTGTGGTGTTATTTACTTATTCGTGTTGGACACTCCACCAGAAGCAAACCTTTATATTGTCTTGAACTGTTCAAGATTGGAGTGACGTATGTTATATCGTCAATGCCGTTAACACTGACCAACCAGTCAATTTACAAATTAATCCCTGCGGCGCAGTCCAATACAAATAAGTGAATGCTAGTTTTTTGTATGCACCGTTACAAACTTATTATTGTAATTATTATATTGTTAGTTGTAAGTTGGAAAGTGATAAGCGACTGGTCAGTCTTCATTTCGGATTATGAAATTATTTTTGAATGTATCTATGTTAATAGCTTTAACGTTTATAAATAAAATGAATTATGAATGTTTAATATATTTTGTTGTAAGTGTATAAGAATATACGATAATAAAACACTGATTAGAAGTCGTCATTTATTTCAATTAGTTATGTAGTAATACCAACAAACGTACGAAGTTGCGATACGGCCAGTTACATTCACTAATTTACTCTACTAAGGATACACATCAGCGCTTAAGCGCATTATCATTACTTTTTTATAATTTCTAAACTTCAAGACAAATGTATTTATTATTCGAATAAAATATAAAAATGTACATTCCACACTTGCCTTAGCTGGTACATCGACCATCATTGCTACACTTTATACGTTATTCACCAACACTAAGAAAATAAAAAGTTAGATCACATTCAGATACAAACAAATCCTAGTCTTACCGGATAAATTATGTACAATATACTTAGAGCTTAGTGATATAATAAGATGCATATATTTTTATGTTTTAGGGCCCATGCATACTGCGTTTTGCAACGATATAAACGCGATACACACTCGAGTCGGTATGTTACTCTGTAGAGTGAAAAACGCGTAGTTGACACGCGTTCGTAGAAAACGCGGTGTGCATAGGCCTTTAGGCAGTAAGAAAAAAAAAAAACAAAAAATCGCGTGACTTCACGTCTTTTACACAATTAGGAATCTTTTGTATCTATGGTACTGTTACCAGTGGCCGATTGACTCAAAGCACGTTGTTTGTTTAGTTTTTTAAATGCCTAAAAATACTATAATTATAATTTTATAACCAAAACGAATTCTGTATTCGGCAGACGTACAAAAAAATAGTAACTCATAATCATAATCTAAATAAAATAACATCACTATCTTTTAAAACACTGACTGTGTACTTAATATTCATAATATATATATTTTTTTAATAATATTCGAAACACTTATCACGACTATTTATTAATAAGCAGAGTGTGGAATTGATAGTGCCGTAGACAACGAAATGTGCCGGTACATTACACACCATTTTAAAAGGTTCACAGTTCCGGAGCAATGTGCAGCCTTCTTTCGACGCGTCCACATAGTAATAATGAAATTAAACGCGTACGCTCACTCATTCCCTACAAGTATTGTATGAGGCCGCATGGACGTGCCAGTGAAACCACCCATGAGGTAAATGTGCCTCATCATACGTACCAGTGAAACCACCCATGAGGTACATGTGCCTCATCATACGTACCAGTGTAACCACTTCAACGGACTGTGAACCTGCTAATTAGGTTGTAACATTCTATAAATTCCATACACTGTGATTACAGTCTGACAAGTAAATCAGCAAAATGTCAGAAATCTTCGATATCTTTTACATTTATAGGTCCACATTATATTAAAGCATGTAAAAATTATGTTGTTTGTTGTAAAATTATGGCATGTAATTTTTTTTGTGAAATCGAATACATTGCAAATCAAAGGGAAAATTTAAACTAAATAAGCGATAAAAGAAGTCGCGCTACATAACCTCACATCGGTAACAATCTGGCAATATATGCAGCAAAGTTAAGGGTGATATAGTCTAACAGAGCTAAGTGTACACTACTATGCATTAAAATTATACGGCAAAGTCATCATAGCCGTCAAATTGCCATTGATTATTGAGGGTTATGGTGGGGGTTGTCAGTTTATTTAAGATTATTTCTGTGCAAATTTTGCTTTGTCAGAATCAGTACTTATTATTGGATATTGGTGACGACATGGCCGGCAATTTAGATACTGCAACCTACATCCCTGGACTTTGCCACTAAATTCTCACTAGTTGCCGATGTTTTTACATAACATACAGTAGTCAAATCAGCGTAGCATTCCATGGAGATCAGGGAGAGTTACCCGAGAGAGTCATTCAACGAATGTGTATGCTGCCCGCTTATACTAAGCTAGGCTAGTGTCCTGATAGTATTATATTATTTATAGTAGTATATTTAGAAGAGAAAAACAAAGTATAACCTCACCTTTTGGTACGGTCAATTGCTTCCTTTAATTTAATTTTTACTAGTGCTAAAATATTGAAATGAGCAAGAACAATATGATTGTATGTATAGTGGTGTGTATTAATTTTTATTGACTTCAGGACACTACCCTATTTTATAAAAGCGCTTATTTTACTTATCATATCCAAAGTTTAACGTTGTCATATCGAGATAATTTTAATTATCCTGCTACTCTCTCAACCCTTTGCACATTGTATCTGGATAATAGTCCTTCGTTTAGTTAGTAGCACACGTTTACTCCAGTTCAATGATGTCATCGATGTCATCCAAGTTGAAATCTTTGAGTGTCATTACTGGAAAGAAAAACAACATACAGATTAAGGCCCAATTGTAACCTTTGTCAGTTTTAACGGCTGGTTGCGCTTATCAATGGCGACCATTATTTGACATTTTGATCGTCACAGACGGCAAATCACGCCAATCGAAAATTCGTGCCACTGACGCCAGCGTCATTAATTTAAGAGTCAAACTCTTGTCTACTGATCTGCAAATTGCGGAAACTTTCCAAATTGCATAAAAAAGGTCTTAAGTCTAGTGTTAACTTAAATGTTTATAAGACCTTTTTTACGCATTTTTAAGTATATAAAGGGTCTTAAGTGTAGTGTTAACTTACCTGTTTAAAAGACCTTTTTTTAAGCATTTTGGAGTTTCCGCAATTTGCACATCAGTACTCTTGTCAGTGTAGCTAATGAAGCGTGAAGCTGTTTCCGTCTCGCCCTATTCAGGGCCATCTCCTTGACCTCCCTATACGTAATGACGTCAACCTTCTCTTTTATTTGTTTATGCCGACCAAATTTCATGGTTCAAAAATCCGAAGATAATATCAATCTCGTTCTGCAATCACCATTTTATTTTTGAAGGTTCATTTTATTTTATACCTGTGGGGTCTGGGTCACGTCGTATTACTTCGCGCTTGGCGCTCAAAAGGATAAATGGTCGTACAGAACTCCATGAGTTAGGTTAGTTAAAAAAAAATACGGTTATTCGGTATTCATACAGCCCACTTTAGGAAACGTAATTAGACCATACGCCAGTACCCCATGTACACTTGGGCATTTTCAAAGTGTACGCCCCACTTGTCTCAGATTACGGACATTTTGGATTCGTTTTGCTCAGAATCAAGAGTACTATCGATTTTGATACTTAAATAAATATGTCCGAAAAAAGGCAGTTTTGTGTTATTATATCTATTTTGTATGAGCCACAGAACTTATGATTTGATTTTTCATACAATATTTTGGGACTTTTTTATACGTGATACCGATACTGCTGTTCATTCTGAGTAAAACGAGTATAAAAAGTCCACAATCTGATACAACAAGTAGGGGGTAACACGTTTTTTCGAAAATGTTAACTTTTGAACTAAGTGCTTGTAAAAGTGTTAATACATTCGCGGACAAGGATACTAAAGTAGGATTTTTAATTAGCTGGAGTAAAGTGACAGGTGTCAATGTGAATATTTCGTTGTTAAGAAATAATTTTACAAAAGTATGCATGAAAATACGTGTAACCGGTGATTTTATGGTATCTTTTATTCATACGAAATACCGAACTTCTGCCATAATGAAGTAATCACGGTCGACGTGTGTCCGTAAACGTCAGTTTGCTCTAGCTAATTAAAAATCCTACTTTACAGTATTTGCGCTGTCCTTTGTTTGACCCTGTAGTGCCCGTGAACGTGTTAAGCGGCAGACCTATAATGAAATAATTATGATCTTTATTCTGCAAGTAGGTCGCAAGGGCACTTTTACAAGTCTGACTCTACGGCGTTTCCCAAGAGGAGACCACTGATGAGAAGAAAGCCGAAACAAACTCAACAGTCAGTCATTATTTCGAAATAACTCTTATTCCTATTACAATATTTGTACTTCCTATCCTAAATATATGTATTGAGTATAAACTCAATGCGTAGTTCTTCAAGAAAACATATCAAAACTTATACAAGTAAAATCAATTAAAAAATATAAAAAAGTTAGAAAAGTAATGATTTTTTTTTCTATAATAGCGATAATAGTACTCACGTTCAGTCTTTTTCCTCTTTGGCGCTTCGGGCTCCTGCTTGATGGCGGGGCGCTTCTTGTCGCAGCGGGCCTTGAACGACGCCGGCGTGAGCGTCTCCATGTTGGTCACGCGCACCGCTGACCCTTTGCCACTGCAAGTTATACATTTGTTACGATACAGCTCGACTTACAAATGACCAAGAATCAGCACGAAAGTTACCGACGTCTGCTATTAATAAACTCCGATATTAAACTACATAATTATGATTCGATAAGTGAACCTTACTGACCACTATTCTATCTGTGCGTGTTTCACCTGTTACAGTAAGTAGTTGAATCTATTTCTTTTCTCTAACAAAGCTTAGTACAAGCTTAGTACATTGTGTGTAACAAGGGAACCAAATAGATAGGATACACCCCGATTATTAAACTTTTCGATAAGATGTATCAATCCTCATTTGGATAAAACATGTAAAATGTTTCTTCGAATTGTTTGGATACAGCTTGTGATTTGATTGCACGCCGCATTTATAATGACTTATCTTTAATACTAACCAAAGGAGAGAGGAAATTGACATCCGTATCCAGAACGCTCTCGATGCACAGCTGGGGCCCGTTTGATAAACGCTTGTAGCTTTTATTACAAGCGGAAGGCTCTGTTTAATTCATATTGTTAGAAACAGACTTCCGCTTGTAATACAAGTTACAAGCTTTTGAGAAACGGGTCCCTGGTCTCTACAAGATCCTGATGTCCAAGTTGGATCTATATCGGAATCCCTAACGTCGTTTGTCCTAACGCATTTTTTTATGAAACTGTACTCTTTTCAGGATTGTTATAAACAGTGATCGTAATCAACGTGCAATTTTCGTGGCAAAGTGTATGGTTGACAGAAAAAGCGAATATTCAATTATTTATTTTCTAGTTTTACACAATCACTATAAAACAAATACTTGCCAACATAGGATTACATCTCTAGATAATAAATCTACACTGTACAAAACCTTTTCCGCCCTAAATATTTTTAAAACAATATACGTCAAAATGACATTAATTTGTCATACATAAACATATAACTGCAGCTGAACATTCGATAACATTACGCGAAGAGTTTATTTTAATCTAAATAAAGGCACGTCGTATCTCGAGTTGATGATAATCAAGTATTTCAAGTGGAGTCTTAGTAAAGTGCACATTATGGTAACAGTATTTATATTCACAGTATGGAGTTAACACAATACCCGGATATTATAACGACGGATGTAGGCACGCGATGTACAATTTGAAATGTCAATATTAAAAATAAAAAATACAATATAAATAAGCATATAAAGTCGAAATCTCATCAAAATAAAATGAGTGATTCGTACTCACATTCGAAGCTACAACACAGCTTAAAAGACAACCCTGATTTTGAAGTCAAAGAAAGAACGTTATTTTGTAAATTGTGTAATTCGTCATTACATCTCTCTTTATTCAGTTTGGACCGGCATGTAAAAACTGATTTACACCAAAAACATAACAACAAGAAAAATGAACAAAAACAGTTTAACAGAGACTTGGCTGAATTTATGATTCAATGTAATATACCGTGGTCAAAACTTGACAACCCAAAATTTCGGAATTTCATGGAAAACATGTTAAGCAATAAATATGGAAATAGCGTCAATTTGCCCAGTGAATCTAATATACGGCTGAACTATCTCCCAATCATTTACGAGGAAAAAAAAGAACAAATTAGGCAGGAACTGCAAGATAAGACGATATGCCTTAGCGTCGATGAAACAACCGACTCGTGTGGAAAAAAAGTGGCCAATGTTTTGATTCAGTCCCTGGATGGAACAAGCACCAAAATGCATTTGTTTACTTCAAAAGTTCTGGAGAAAACTAATTATTTAACTACAACCAAACTCGTTAAAGAAACTCTTGAAGATCTTTGGGGCCATAAATATAATGAGAACTTAGACAAATTACTGTTTTTCATTACTGATGCTGGATCATACATGCTTAAGGCGGGTAAATGTCTCACACAGGAATATCCCAATTTAACACATTTAACATGCTTAGCACACGGACTGAATCGCGTCGCAGAAAAAGTGAGAATTCTTTATCCTACAATTAACAAATTAATAGACTGCGTAAAAAAAGTTTTCCTCAAAGCCCCTTCTAGAACGCAAAAACTCCGATTGATGTATCCGAACATTCCTCTTCCTCCGCGACCAGTAATAACCAGATGGGGAACATGGTTAAATGCTGCGTCATATTACAACAAATATTTTAATGAAATCAAGGCTGTGATCAATGCTTTAGATTCACGTGAAGCAAGAGCAATTGTCGACGCCAAGAAAATTTTTCGCAATTGCAATTTAAAATCAGAGTTATTGTTCGTTGACACACAATTCAACATTATCGCCAAATCAATTCAATTGCTGGAGGATCCAAAACTAGAACTAAAATGTTCATTAAAAATTGTGTCTGACTTGATAAAAAGAATAGCAAAGTTGAGATTGCATCCCACAGGCAAAGAAATTTATTTTAAATTAAAAAATGTTCTGAATAGAAACCCCGGTTACAGTACTGTAAAAGTCGTGCAGCAACTGATGGAAGGAAAAGGTAAATATGCCGGAGGGCGTCAATAAAAGTTGCGTGCAATATTTTAATAGCTTAAATTACCTTCCCGTGACTTCTGTCAACGTCGAAAGGTCATTTAGTTATTTAAAATGGATTTTTTCCAATCGTCGTGAACGACTGACGGCAAAATCTGTTGAACAAATTTTAGTAGTTTATTCAGCATAATTGCAGAAGTGATAGTAAATATGTATATAAATGTTATAATTTGTGAAATATAATAATATTTAAAATACTTGAGTATTTGTTTTTTTGTCAACCATACTTTGCCACCAATTCAGCACGTTGATTACGATCACTAGTTATAAAACAAACCTAGCCAAAACTAACGTAATATATACGATGTTTTTTTTTTAAATCCTGAAGAATTTACAATTTCTGAAAAAATGCGTTAGGACAAACGACATTAGGGATTCCCAAGGAGACCCGTCCAAGTTCATACGCAGGAACACTAAGATTCGAGTCTACAAAACCGTTTTAGACCACTCGTAACTTACGGCTGCGAAGCTTGGATCCTGATCTTGAAGGAGACCTAGCTATTATTGGCGGAAAATTGTGGGACCGACTTAAGGAGAGGATGAGAGCTGGAGGGTGAGCAACAATAGAGGTACAAGGCCTAGTGCGCGAGCCTAAAATTATAAGAGAGACCAAGGCGTTCAGACTCCGATGACTCGGGCATGTGGAGGGCATCGATAACTGGCGCGAACTGGCTCAGGATCGAAAGACGTGGCGTAAACTGGTGTCAGAGGCCAAAATCGACATTGGATACTTGCGCTATTATAGTTTGTTAATGTTTAAAAATATACGGGATACTTACGAGCTAGATGGTGCAGATCCCACGCTAACTTTGTTGGTTTTCCCAGCACCCGATAAAATAATGTTTTTAGACGTCCCAATCACCGTCGAGACCGGTTCATTCTTCTTCGTCGACTTCGTAATCGTAACGACCTTGGTGGGGACGGTTTTACCGCTCTTGTCCGACTTGCTAGGCGGCGGAGGCAGAGGCAGCGCGTCCGTCAGATCGACCGAATCCACCACGATGCTGGCTTTAGTCGCGACCAAGCTCTTCTTTAATTTATTAGGCACGCTCGGACCAGGTTTGCTCGAGTCGACCTTCTTGGGCGCCTCTTTCGTTACATACGAGTTCAGTTTTTCTAACAATTTATTCGACTTCGTCTCCGGTCTCTTTTGTCCGGACAGTTTGGAGGGTTCCGGGGGCGCTTTGGAGGGGCCGGCCCGCGGCGCGTCGGCCGAGGAGCCCTGGTAGCGGTCGGCCGGGATCTGCACCACGTCTTTGAGGATCGACAACGGGTCGACGGGGCTGACCGAGCGGGAACTGGAGCTGCTGCCGCTGGAGACGCGGAGGGGCCTCTCGATCGGCCGGAGGAGGCTCTTCGGGTCCGGCCCGGGCGGAGTCGCCTCGGGCTCCGCGCGCCTGGCGGAGGCCGGACCCACGCGGGTCACGCGCGGGACAAAGCCGGGGGGGTCGACCTTGTTGAGCACCTCGACCTCCCCCGTCTTGCTGATCCGGATGATGTCGCCCGGTTTGCAGAGAGTACCCTTAGCCTTCGGCGTGTCGAGTTTCTGCGGCGGGTTCGCCGCGGCCGGGGCCGGCGGCGCCGCTTCGCCGCGGTCGCCGTCGGAGCCCGGTCGCGCGCTCTTCGCTTTCGGGGCTCGATCCCTCAGCGGGGTCTCCGTGGGCGTCTGCAGCTCGAGGCGGGCGCCGGAGGAGGCGGCGGTGAGCGACACGGGCACGGGCGGGGCCGGTGCGGGCGCGGGCGGCGCGAGCGGCGCGTCGTCGTCGTCGCTGTCGAGGCAGATGGTGGCGGCGGGCGGCGGGGCCGGCGCGGCGGCGCGGCTCGGCCGCTTGGCCGCGGCGGGCGCCGGCTGGGGCTGCGGCGTCGCCGGGGGCGTCGGCGGCGGCTGCGGGGGGTCCGGGCCCACCGCGATGATCCTGTTCCCGACGATCTTTATGATCGGTCTGTTCTCGATGGGGGTGGCGGTGAGCGCGGGCGCGGGCGCGATGGGCACTTTGATGTTGGTGAGCAGGCGGTCCTCCTGCATGGCGGGCGGCGTGCCGGCCACCACGCTGTTCAGTATGAGCGGCGGCGCGCGGCCGCGGCGCGGGGGCGGGGCCGCGGCGGGGGCGGGCGCGGGGGGCGGGAGCGGGGGCGGCTCCACGACGTGCACGTCGTCGTCGTCGGGCAGAATGCACTCCTCGTCCGCGGTGGCCGTATGTGATTCCGCCGGCCCGGCGCGTTTTATACTGGAACGAAGAGAAATAGGTAAAGGTCTGTTTACACTTTGATTAGTGCGAGTTAATACATTTCGCACTTGCGATCCGAAGTCGCAAGTAGGCCTCAACTCGAGGGCACTTTTACATTATCAGATTTGACAATAAATAGAAAAACATCCACAATCTAGATAATGACATAATAGTTAATATTAATCCACCAGACAAATACCAGGGCACACTTTACAAGGACATGTATATTGTCTCCGGGCTCATTCGATTATATAACTTAACCTACACTTACAGAGATGTAGGAGGGTTTCTAGGTGTCAAAAAAAGGAAAATATAATAATAATAAATAACAGCATAAGAAAAAAAGCTTATACTAAGTTTAATGGAGATGTGATCTCCGTGGTCAAGACTTTAAATTAAGAGATGTAAAAGGTCTCCATGGTCAACAAATAATATTTTGGAGAAGTGTCACCAAACGCAAAGAAAGAAATTAACATATAAATATTACATTAGAGAAGTGAGCAAATGTATGAACTCGCACTAATCACTATCAAAGTGTAGACAGGCTTTTAGGTACATTGAAACGGTAAGTCGAAGCTGTGAAGTTAAATCTCCCACTTAAAAATTATTGAACCATGAATGCGTCGTTGCAGATTCGTCCCACTTCTAAAGTCGAATCGATTTAAGCATTATGGTCAAAAGTATGTCTTTGGGAGCGTTCAAGTATTACGTACCGCATTTTTGTGAGATTTTTGTCTCCCTCTCCCCCCCCCCCCCCCCATGTAACTCGTCGTAACGTTTTTCTGTACTCCCCTAGTTAAACGTTACGTAACCACCAAGTCACCATTTTTGCCTAAAATTTTATTTCATTCCATTTGAAATTTAAAGAAAAAAACTTTTTCAAAAATGCGTGAGAATGTCTCTGATGGGTTCAAACAACAATGTTACGTAAAATATATTTAAATACAGACTCGTACACTATTTAACTCTGAATGTGGTAGTTTTTATGAGTATTTCAATGATTTTATTAACCACCGCTTGCGTTAAAATTTTTATGATGGCAACCAATTTGTTCACATTTTTAATCTCGAATTCGATCTCCGACTTTAATGGCAAAATGGAGACTTATATAAATCAACCCGCGCTAATTTATTCATCTACTCTACGGTACTGTGTGACACAGCATGATTAGACACAGCGAGGACCGGGTGAGTCGAATCGTTACTAATTATCCTAAGATACAAGTCTGAACCGACGGTCCGATTTGATCCACTACCACCACCATCATTTTTTGACTACAGCAACGATCCGGACGACAGAATAAAGCTAAGAATACACATGCCTGTAAAACGGATCAGTAGCTTGCATATTATACTAGCCCCCAACCAAAGTGAGGACTGCGACCATAAAACCCTTGAGCTCGCGTTATCAGTTTCCCATTGTTTGTCACGGAGCGAGCCGAGACCTATAGTGCAGGTAGTAAACCCACATTGAGGAATGTCGATATTAGGGATAAGTTGAGTGAGTAAATACATTTTATGTGCATGAATTCAATATTATATATTATATAATAATAATGACAATGGCATTACGCTATAACATAATATTTTTAATGATTTTGACAACATAGGCTAAAAAAATGTACATATGACAAATAAATAATTTATACAATTTATACAACTTTTGGCAAACTTGGATATTCTCCATTGTTATAAAAGGATGTTACTATCCTTTTAATCACCGATTTGTCGAATTCATCCAAATTGGTAACCGGGGCAACCCCTTGGTACTCTTGTCTTGGTGTACGCGGAGATCCTGTTTCCAAAGCTTCCTTTCGCACGCGGTCCAGGGTAGAAATGCTCGTTCCACAAACTAAGGCAGTCAGCTTCCTTGGTTGTTGAAAATCCATTGTCTTCAACTTTTCGGGATCTTCTTTCAACTCGTTAAAAACTTTATAAATATTTAGAATAAGTTTACGACATTGCAGGTTAATGTCACCTTCCAACTTGGTTACATGGTTATTACAAAAACCTTCCATTGCGATGGTTTTCAGTAGGTATTCGTGTAGTGAATGAGGAATACATTACAAGCATAATCCTTTTATAGTAAACAGACTAATTACTCACATTAGAACGTGATAATAAAATATGTAATTTGATAATTACCATGCACCTCATTAGGTTATTACGTTTAGTAATTTATGAAAACACTAATCATTGAATAACTATGCAATTCAATCCTTTTGCAGTAAACACTTACTTTGAAAGATGATAATAACATTAGGTATGTGATTTGATAAATACCCATCTTTAAATTATTAATAATATATAATGTACTCCATTCGGTTATTACAAAACAAGAACCTCACTTAGGAAGACAATAATCACTGAATAACTAGGCAATAATAGTAAAAAAAATTAAAGTATTAAAATTACATCGACGTTTAAAACATTTCGTAATCGTCACATTCCCATCACTACGACCGCCGAGTTTTATTGCACCTCACCCGAATTTTATGGCCGCAGACCTCACTTTGGTTGGGGGCTAGTATAGTAAATCAAATTACTTGCAATCTACTAGCTTGCCAGATACAGGCATGCCAGTTAGTGTTTACACATGACAATAGGTGGCACGTATAAGGAGCTGGTACGCAAGTGTGCCAGCTACAGGCGTGTGTATTCCCGGCTTAAAGAACGAGACTCACATCCCCACAGGCACGACGACCTGCTGCGCGATGACGGGCGTGACGGGTGTCAGCTTGACGCGGCCCAGGTTGGCGATCCGCGGCTTGTCCTTGGGCATGAGCTCTGCCGTGAGCTTGGCCTTGAGCCGCGTGCGCGGCTCGGGCTCGGGCGTGGCGTCGCTCAGCATCCGCTCCGTGTCGGCGAAGGCCTTCTTCTGCGACTTGTTCTGGGGGGTGCTCGCGGGGGGACCGCTGTTGTGGAGTTTTTTGAGGACCTCCATGCCTAACACCTGAAAAATTTAAACAATTTGTACACATATAGAATTTGACGACCGGTTTAGCTCAGCGGGAGTGACGCTGTCTACGAAGCTGATGGTCCTGGGTTCAAATCCCGGTAAGGGCAAATATTTGTATGATGAGCGTAAAAACTTGTTCTTGTGTTTTGGATGTTTTCTATGTATATAAAATAATAAATAATCTCGTCTAGTACTCAGAACACCAGCTTACCATGGAACTAGGCAGTGTTGTTAAATACTTTGTTTTTGAAGTCTACTTTGTAAGAACTCGACACATATATATGGGACTCTGAGCGAAAATCGGAGTCGTTTCAGTTGTGAGTCGAGTCCTTTTTCGAGTCTTATCGAGTCCTGTAGTGACAACTCAAACTTTAGAAAAGACTCAAGCCGTCATTATCTTTAAGGTAAAAAAAACCGGTCAAGTGCGAGTCTGACTCGCGCACCGAGGGTCCCGTACAAACTTTCACTTATTCCGACTTAGCTTGCCGCTTGAGTTAAGTTTGCCTCTGGCATCTATGGTGTCACATACACATGAGGAGCAAACTTAACCAAACCGAGTTATTCAAAATTGGTGATTAAAAAAAGTAAGACAGACAGATATGTTGTTATAATTATCGTGTAATATTTATATTAAACTACCACTTTTTCGCTTGGTATAAACTTCGGAGATAAAGGGGGGTATTTTTTCCACATTTTCCTTAATAAAAAGAAATAAGCACGATAAAAAAAAAGTTCGAAAATGAACAAATCAAGCCCTTTCATATGATACCCTACTTGACCTAGTGACTAGACTTTTAATTTGTGCCAATAGGAGGGGTATTGGTCGGTTTTTAAGAAAATAAAAATATATTTTATAATGTTTCCTTTGCAATACATGTGGGCTGACCCTGTTTATAAATATTCCAAATTTGAAATAGATATTATAAGTAGTTTTGAGATATGGCGCTCTAATAGTCCGACAGACAGACAGACAGAGTCGCGCCATGAGGGTTCCTTTTTTACCTTTTTGGTACGGAACCCTAAAAATATATTCTGGGTTGTAATAAATTACGGAAAACATATAAGCGGACAGAATAAAAACAAAAAAAAAGGGCGGGAATCTTTGAAGGTGGCGGACGCGGTTTTCTGAACTTTTGTGAAAAATTATTGAAAGGATTGGTTTTTAAGTACTTTTTGTATATATTCTTTATATTAATTTAATTATTTGTAGTTAGGTGTGTATATAAAAGGTAAGTTGTATATTTTTTAAGTTTAATTAGTATATGGGCGATCGACCCCGTGACCCTGGGGGAACGATTCCTCCAGGGCCACAAAATAATGAAATATCAGCCCCATCGCCAATAGATGTGATACATCGACTTCAGCTGATCCAAAGTTAAAAAGAAAACTGCTTTCCCGCGTTTGTTTTTATTGCAATAAAAGAAAGAGGAAGCAGGGCCAAGAAGGTAGACAGACTGACTGTAAATGTGAAACAATGGTTACCCAAACACAAACCAGCTCGGGTTCAAGTCCTAATCTTAATCAAAACACCACCAGTTCCACCGCCAATAAGGATGCGCCTCGTGTGCCTGTTGGGCGCTCTTGCTACCAACAGACGGACAACGCGCCATATGTCATTCATGTACAAAAGGAAACTGACAGCAATGCAACTACTCTCCATCCAGTTACTTTTGGACGCTTCCTAAAATACAACAACATAAATTGTATAGTAAATGGTAGTATCAAGCGAGTGGGCAGAAACCGAATTAGTTTGTCCTTCGCTACTTACAGTGAAGCCAACTGGTTTCTTGGCCATGATAACCTTAAAAAAGAAAATTTAAAAGCAATTATTCCTACATTTAATATTACACGTATGGGGGTAGTGAAGGGAGTCCCAAATGAATGGTCAGAGGAAGAGGTGCTGTCAAGTATAAATGTCCCTGTCGGCTGTGGCCCGATTTTAAAGGTAAGACGCATTAAAAGAAAAGCAGTTATTAACCAGACCACCGAATTTGTAAATACAGGTACTGTAATCATAACCTTTGATGGTCAAGTCCTTCCAACTCGGGTATACATGTTTTATACCGCCTTGCCAGTTGAGCTTTATATCTACCCTACAGTACAATGTTTCAACTGTTGTAGATTTGGTCATGTAAAGAATCAGTGTCGGTCAGTACCAAAATGTTACAAGTGTGGCCAAGGCCACTCTGGTGATACTTGCAATGTTGAGGAGGACGATTATTGGTGTTGTTTGTATAAAGGCTCTCATCAAGCAACCAGCAAAAAATGCCTTGAATACAGTAGACAAAAATCAATAAAAGAAACTATGAGTAAAAGTTGTATTTCATATATGGAAGCAATAAAAATGCACCCACCTGTGTCTAAGGTCTCTTATGCTGAGGCCTTGCTTGCATCGCCTACACCATCGACTCCAACACACAATACTCGTTTGCCTAATATAATATCACCATCTCTACCAAATACAGGAATTCGATCTCACAAAAAAACTGTCTTTTTAAAACCAAGGATAACGACCAAGTCCCTTAAGAGGTATGACCACATTTCCCACGCAGAAATTGTTAGGGACCCATCGTTACCTAAACAAAAACCTATTATTAATAATGAGAACACTGATGACCTGAATATATCTGATATTATTAAAGCTCTTATTCAATTATTATCCCAGTCAAATGCAGTATCACCGTCCAACGTTGCAGCAGTTATTAATGCTTTAATTCAAATCTCCAACAATAATGGATCACAGAGCCCTAGCAATTCAGTGGAATTGTCTCAGTGCCACAATTAGGAAACCAGATTTAATACATCTAATTAACAAAAATAATCCTTTTCTCATCTGTCTCCAAGAGACATGGTTGAAAAAGGATTCATTATTTAAAATACCAGGATATGCCTGTCTCAGAGAAGACAGGCATTATGGGTATGGTCGAGTAGCCATACTCATAAAAAAATCTCTTACTTATTCTATCTACCATTACGCTTCCTGCTCACAGCAATAATTTGTCTATTGTTGCTGTTAATGTAAATGGTATATGCTATGTGTCGCTTTATTACCCACGTCCCAATGATGATGTGTTTCATGAAATTGATCAGTTTTTCAAGCTGTTACCAAAGCCTTTTGTATGTTCAGGTGACTTTAATTCTCAATTCTCTGTTGGAGTTAATTAACTCACATAAGCTATGCATTTTAAATACTGGATCTCCAACACGACTGGCACGCACCCCAAGTGCACTAGATTTATCTATTTGTACTCCTGATCTTGCTCCATCTCTATCTTGGACATGTGCAAAATCCACATATGGTAGTGACCACTTCCCTCCGTTTATCAGTTTTCCATTTCCGAAACCCCATGATTATATAAGACAACCACGTATAAAACATAAACTCTCCGATGATAAATGGCCCTTGTACAGACAAACAGTTGAAAAAAAAATACATGATTTACCAGAGATAATTCATACTAATATACAGGATTGCTCTGAACTGTTAGCTACAGCACTGATTGAGGCTGCAAATAAAACCTTTCCCTTAAAAAAATGTGGACCTGATAACATCCCGTCTCCACCATGGTGGGACTCAGAATCCACTGCTGCTGTTAAACAGAGGAAGGAGGCTGAAAAGCAATATTGTCAAAATATGACAAATGATAATTTTGACCATTATTTAGAGATTGCTAATTCAACCAAGGGGCTATTTAAAAAAAAGAAATTTGAAGGATGGCACACATTCTGTAAATCTTTGAACCCTAATGTTTCTCCCTCAGTTGTGTGGCAAAATATTAGGAAGTTTAGATCTGCATTTAATGACAATTCTCAGAACAAAATTTCCTCAACTCTAGCAGAGAAAGTTATGTACCGCTTGGGACCTCCTTCTGTAACTGAACAAGTAATTATAGAAGCTCCTACAGGTCTTGATGCACTAGCGATTAGTCACAATACTAATGTCAATTTGAATTCTCCTTTTACACTTTGCGAGTTGAAAGGTGTTCTTTCATCAGTCAAGGATTCGGCCCCAGGAGAAGACACGATTACTTATTCATTCCTATCAAACCTTGACAGCAATAGCCTCAGCTACTACCTTTCACTAATTAACAACATAATTATCACGGGTACCGTTCCTCAATCATGGAGAACTCAAACGTTAATTCTAATACAAAAGCCAAACAAAACGATTTCTGACCCAACATCGTACAGACCTATAGCATTGTCATCCGTTTTAGCTAAAATTGCTGAACACCTAGTAAAAATCGTCTACAATGGTTTATGGAGTCTAACCAGTTATTATCAGATAGACAGTTTAGGTAAATGTACTTTTGACAGTCTGAGCATCTTTACCACAGATATACGCTTAAGTTTTTCCAAAAATGACTCGTTGGTAGCTGCCTTCCTAGATATAAATGCTGCTTACGATAATGTTAACATTTCAGTTCTAAAACACAAATTATTGCAATTAAATATTCCAATCTATCTTACAAAGTTCATTATAAATATGCTGAAAGAAAGATTTATAAAGTATCCTTATAGATCAGTCTGAAAACCGGTTCATTACTAGAACCGTATGGAAAGGCCTACCGCAAGGATCTGTCCTGAGTCCTATTTTATATAATATCTATGCTTTTGACTTAGAAGCGTCAATTAGACAATGTGCAAATGTCCTTCAGTATGCTGATGACTTACTGCTTTACGTGTCTGGCCCTTCAATTAATGATATATATATATATATATATAGTGAGTTATTATCAATTGCGTTAAAAGATTTAAAGACCTGGCTGGATAAAAATGGTCTTGAGTTATCACCATCTAAGAGTTCTGTTGTCTTATTCTCTAGAAGACGAGTACTACCACCTATCAATATTAAGTACAATGACATACCTCTGCCAATCAAAAATCAAACTAAATTCCTAGGTGTCATATTGGATTCCAAACTCACCGATGTGCCTCACTTTGAATATATCTTGTTAAGGTGTGAGCGGAATTTAAATATTTTGAGATGCCTTTCGGGTGTCTGGTGGGGTGCTCATCCTTATACAATGAGACTCCTATATAATGCCTTAATTAGAAGCGTCATAGATTATGGGACCTTTTTATTGCACCCAGGTAACGCAAGTGCATACAAGAAATTAGATACCGTTCAGTCGAAAGCTTTAAGGCTTATTACTGGCGCGATGAAATCGAGCCCAATAAACTGTTTACAAATAGAATGCTACCAACCAACCACCGCTAAATCTAAGAAGGCAGTTTCTTTGTGACAAACTCTTTTTCCGTGTTCTACAATTAAATTCCCATCCTTTGTTTTCCAAAATTAAAGATCTTGCATATCGAATTGACAACAGTAGTTACTGGGCTCATAGAGATTCACCATGCTTAGTAAAAAGTTACAAGAAGTATGAAGGATTAGAAGCTCCCACCTACCGTAGCCCCATTCTACCTCTGTATCAATGTAACTATAAAAGCCTTATTTTAGAACCAGAAATAAAATTGGATATAGGAATTTCGAAAAATGACCCCAACCCAAACGTAACATTCCGTAACCTCATCGATAATGAGTGGCCTGATTGGCATTGTATTTTCACCGATGCTTCAAAACATGCAGATAAAAGTTGTTTTGGTGTTGGGGTTTACCACTCTCAATACAAAATTGTTCAAAAAATTTAATTACCACCGGAAACATCTGTCTATACAGGTGAATGTTTTGGTCTATTAAAAGCTTTAGAATATATTATTCTCATGAAGCTACCAAAAGTAATAATCTTTTCTGATTCACTTAGTGCCTTAGAAGCTGTTACAAGGTTTCCTTTTAAGTCTCATAAACAGGTGCCGTCAGTTTTTCAAATTAGAGAAGTTTTATTGAATAGCTTCCAAAAGAGTTGTAGAGTGGTCTTGGCTTGGGTCCCATCCCATGTGGGTATCTCTGGAAATGAAAAAGCCGATCAACTGGCAAATGAGACCATTCATAGCGGGGATATTTTTCCTTATACCAACTACTGTCATGATCTGATAAATTTAGCAAAAATATATTTATACGAGACATGGACTGAATTATGGTCTAGCAATACATCCAAAGGTAAACATTACAGATCATTACAGGAGTCTACTCCAATAAAACCTTGGTTTAGTAAATTAACTTTCTCAAAAACGATTACTTCCATCCTCTGTAGAATGCGCCTGGAACATGTTAGTACCCCGGCGCATTTGCACAAAATGAATATTGTGGCTAATCCTCAATGTTCTTGTGGGGAATATGGGGATCTAAATCATTTAATTTTCAAATGCTCGCTTTACGATCGGTCTGACTTCTAATCCCAACTTCATGGCATCCGTATCCCATTTCCTACATCCGTAATTTGCTTATTATATTTTAACTCGTATGATGTATATAAGATATTATCGCTCTATTTAGAAAAAAATGATATTAAAATTTAGAGTATTATATATATGTCTAACTATGTATGATATTAATCCTGAATCCCAATCCTTTCATTTCCTAATTTCCTTTCTGTGATTTGATATTATATTAAGTTTCCCTAACTTTTTCATCTATAACTCGACATTAGCTCATCATTGTAAAGCCACTACAAAAAAAAAAACAAATAATTTACTGATTGCTACCACCGTGATGTAAGGTTTAATGGACAAGAAGTGTCAAAATCTCGTGCTGTGATTGGTGGATGTTGACACTTTTTGTCAGTTAGACCTCACGTCATGGTGGCGCCAACTGGTGATATTTCCATTTCAGAAAACCCTAATTGTTACAATGAGACTATAAAATGAATATCGCATCACTCTTAGAAAGAAAGTTGTATGAAATAAACGGATATGAGCGTTGACGGGACTGAACGTGGCAGTACTAACCTTGACAGCGATGTCGTAGATGGGCCCGCTATCGATGCTGTTCCCCGTGGCCTCGATCTCACGCAGCGCCTTGCTGGTGCTGTACCGCGCCGCCAAGGTCGCCGCGTCTTCATCCAGCATGGGATTCCCGGTCAGGTAGGTATGCGCGACTATCTTCACGAAGTTCTCGTTGGTCAACAACGAAGGGTGCACGGGGTACTTTTCTTCGCTCGGTGCTTTGTTTGGAATCGACGGTTCCTGCTTGATTGTGATGGGTGGAGGTCGAATTTCAGGCACGATTTCGTCGTCGCTTAGTACGATGCTGTCGTCTGCGTGCGTGAACAGCGGGGCGGGGTCGAGAGGCGGCGGGCTGGGTGGCGGCGGGCTGGGTGCAGGCGGCGGTGGGGTCGACTTCTTTTTACTCTTCGGCCCAGGTTTGTACTTCTTTTCGGATTCCGCTCTCCGCGTTGGCGCAACGTAGTCGTCGTCGTTAAGCCAGTCGGCGTCGTTTGAATCAACGAGGACGTCGTCCGCTATCGCATCGAACTTCTTCTGCGCGGACACAGCGGCTCTCCTCCTCGTCTTTACGTTGAGGTCGCCGGTGATGGTCTCCGCGTTGGAGTCTAAGAAGGTCTGATTTTCGGGTTGTTCGAGTTGTTTGTTTTTGGTTCTTCTTTCTTTTTTTCGCGTTGCTTCCGTTTCCAGGGGAGGGCTTCGTATGTCAGTGAGAGCCGGCATGGCCGGCACGACCGGCATGTCCGGCACGACCAGAACGGGCGGTGCGGCCGGCACGGGCTGAGGCTCCTTCCTGAGCAAGATCTGTGCGATTTTCATAGCAGCTTCGTCGCCGGGCGGCAGCCGACTCAGGTCTCCGCTAGCGACGGCCTGCTGCACGGCCGCTATAAGTTTCGGCAGGTCCCGTTGCGATTTTTTGTTATTGAACTCATGACTGACTAGAATCTGAGATATCTTCGTGACCATGTTTATTTCTTCTCCCTTGTCGACGAAGAAGTCCGGGGTTTGCCAGCTGGTGGAGGGCTGGGGGGTGAGCTGAATCGGAATGCGGCAATTGATGATTTTCTTGCCTCGCTTCGCCTTGGGCTCCGCAGCGGGGACGGCGCCATCCAGGCCCGGCTCCGTTTTGATCTCTGGCATTATCGACGGGATTGCGGCCTTTTCCAGGCTTCTCTTACCCCCCTTTTTCTCTTTCTTAGGCACTTTGTTGGGTTGCATCTCTAGAAGGAAAGACAGAAAATACATTACTTTCGGGGAACAACTCCGAATGGGTGTGATAAATAAAATTGAAATTCCAACTGTGCTGAAATTACGATCATTTTACCCTCGAAAGACATGTTCACCGGTCCAACTATCTTTGTAAATAGCATCTGTACAAATTTCACAGATCGGAATTGACGCGGATTGAGCGTGAAGATTCCATAAAAGCGTCGGACACGGCTAAGATTGCTCGAGCACAAGCAGTGGAGTGCGGTCCAAATAGGCACAAAGGCACTGCCTACCCTGAACGACCATGGCTGTATATAGACACGGAGTAACTGCCTTGGCTGTTGACAGTTGGTCCTTAGTTTCATTTATTTTTCTGACATTATGTAGAATGTACAGACAGAATGTTTGTAAGCTGATCTACATGGGTAAGTATAGACGTGTAAGCTATGGGTGGCGCGTGTACTGACGGTTGTGCTGCTCCTGCTGGAACTGGTCCCAGGCGGCGGCGCGCTCGTGCTCGGGCAGCGCGGGCTCGGAGCCGCGCAGCAGCGAGTCGTGCTCGTGCACGGCGTGCAGCGCCGCGTCGCGCGCCACGCGCAGCAGCACCACGTCCTGCACGCCCACCGCCACGCCGCCCGCCACGCCCACGCCCGTCTCGTCGAACCTGCGGGGCCGACCCACCGGTCATCATCTGCGAGACCGAGCAGCCGAGCCACGAGAGCGGGGCTCGGAAACCGGTAGTCTCTTCATACAAAATTACCGTTTATTTGTCGTTATGTGAATTATAAATTTAACTCATCAAAATCCAATAAATTGCTTTAATAAGCCAAATACCAGTTATTTGAATGAAAATATTACCAGTATTCAGTCCCTGATTCAAACCCTCATTCCTGTTACTTGGCTGGTTGACATCACATATTTATAAATGTCTTTGTGCCACGATCTTTGTATTGCCAGATGTTTACCGGATTTGTCTCCACTACAAATTTTAGGCTGGTCTGTGTTTTATCAATAATAATGTGTCTAAATACTTGTGTTCATAGTTAAATACGTATTACCCATTGTAAGTTGCCAGGAGACGTAGTTAGGGCGCTATTGTCCAAGGGTTTGTAGTTAGGCCGTTCGCGGGTTATCTTCTTGCCATCTCGACTTTGCACCACGATTTGGGCCACTTTGAGTGTCAAGATTTTATCAAATGTATACAAGCGAGACTGCTCGGCCTCTCCGCTAGCCGCTGACATGTTATCACCAGGGAAATCATTAGAATAACAACATTATATTTTAATCTATTTACGCAGTTACAAATCCAAGTATGATAAACCATTTAACACATTATAACTACACAACTTTAATTTTAACACTTCTCAATCACTGTGATTCAGTCATTATGAGATTTTCATATATTTTTATTAAAATTCTAGAACTCAAATTGGGGGTACCCAAAGATATGCGTCTTCTCCTTAATACTGTTTGAAAACGTTCCAGTAATAACGTTTATTTTAGAAGATTTATAAATGCCGGTTTCGAGCCCTGGACAAAAGTAACAATCGGAGCTCGGACAGGTCGTCGCAAAAAAAATACGGAAATAGAGCAAGACGCAATAGAGTTGTCATATGTGTATGAATACTGTTATCTTAAGAGGATATTATCGCAATTAACATGTGACCTATTTGACTGCATTATTATCATAGGTGGTAGTGACATCCCCGCAGCAGCTTTATGACAACCAAAATTTGTAGACATATTAGTGAAAAAACTGTCACAATTTGTATCAACAACAATTCTGAGCAGTCTTAGATGTTTGTGGGATATTGTAAACATTAATATAATTAACATACGTCGTTATCGCGGGTACAATTAACGATCAGATAAAGAGCAGATAAAACAGAATGTCTATTTGGTAGAAACGGACGTATTCTGCCTACAGCTACTAAACATCTAAGAAGCTCTTTACATGTGGAGAGTTTTCTCTAGAAAAGATCAATAAAAAATACAGCCGCAAAGGGGTATGGGTTTAAACTGTTGTCATATGTTTCCATCTGTTTAGTTAACAAGTTTATACATAGGAAATTAGTAAATTTAATTATCTTTTAACGTCTTTTTTTAACAATTTTAACAATATATACGTACTTGTGTGAAGATAACTGTTATCGTCTACTAATTAAACGCTTAACTTCTTAGAAGAAAGTCTATTTAAAAAATAGGAAAACAACGTGCGTAATTTTTACTAACGTGTATTTTTCACATGTATTATTTGGTTTTCGTAATAGATAACAAAGATTTTTTCTATATTTTCCACAGTCAATTTGCGGCGTCTAGCAGTAAATATCCATTTTAATTGACTAAATGATCTTTCAACATCAACTGTTGTTGTAGGTGCATACTAGAAACGATGGAAATAATCTAGAGTAGTGTGACAAACTCGTAATGATGATTCAAGTATTATCTCCTTCCCTTGTATCAATTCATTAATTTTTTTTATTATGTCAAATCCAGTATTTTCTTCAAGACATGTTTCAGCTTTTTAAATATTCTTTTTCCATTAGCACTCTTGTATGTTTTTTGAACGATGGCTAAACTTTCACTGAGAGATAGATTCGGGCACTGCAATTTGTTTATAGCGTCTGGAAGTACCTGAAGATATTTCGCTATAAAATTTAAATCATTCCGAATTTTCGCACTGCGAAATGCTTTTTTTGCCTTTGTGATACATGCTGCGTCAGAATCACGAAATGTGTCCACGACGCCTTTTATTTCCTAGAAATACTTGTTATAGTATGTCGCCGCCTCAATCCACGTTCCCCAACGAATAATCGTTGGATTTGGAGGTAAGGGTATTCCATTAACCATTTCTTTAATGTTTTTATTCATTTTGGCGATTTTCGAAAAACTTTTTTTACATTTGATATTAATTTATTCACTTCTGGAAAAAGAACGCGAACTTGATCAGCAACTCTGTTAAGACCATGAGCCAAACATGTAACATGGAGAAGGTTTGGATAATTTTTTTTCAATGTTCTACCCGCATGTAGCCTACACCATCAGTTAATAATAACAACACTTTCTCATGTTTATTGTGGTCGGGACCCCACAAATTATCCAGTGCATTTTTGACGGTATCCGTTATACTTATATTGTTAGTTTGTTCCAATTTTTTGCTTGACAATACATGTGGAGTTCCGACTGCATCTTCAAGCAATGCACCGACTATCACGTTAGCAATTTGACGACCCCTGGCATCTGTTGTTTCATCAAGACTCACATAAATAAAAGCATTTTCTAACTCCTTTTTAATTTTTTGCATTTGTTCGTCGTATATTTGGTTTACGTAATTCTGTCTCAACAAACATTCCGAAGGGACCTCCATAGTTTTTTCGAACTTTCCAGAGACGCAGTTATTGATAAAATTTTTGAATATGGGATTTTCTAACTGAGACCATGGTATATTACAGCTTACCATAAATTTGGTCAATTCCATCCTAAAAACTTTTTTGACGGATGTATGCTTTTCCGAGTTGAAATGTCGTTCCATAGAAGCTTTTCTCTAAGTGCAATGTTAGTTTCCCCCAGATTTTGTATCGCGAGCCTGTAATTCAGGATAATCCTTTGTCCACAACGCCACAAATTCATCACACGTTTTTTTCCTTGGCGGCATTTTAAAAGCACTCGGCAATAAATATATTACACACAGTTATCAGTACGGATAATTGATAATGTACTTACTAACAAATGACAATGTCAAATAGGAAAAAATATTAAAGAGTTTGCATTGCGACTGCATAGTTAATCTATGTAAGTTGTATTGGTACTCAAGTCAAGTATGGAGGTTGGGTATCAGAAATACCTAATGTGTGATACATTTTAAACTCGTACGAGTAGGCATAGATGTTCCTCAAAATGAGTTTCGCGTCTGTTATTGCTTGTTTTTCATAATCTTTCTGTGCTGTCAAATCGTTTTGTACCCGCGATAACGACGTATGATAATTAATACACTACGGAATAAAGAACGGTGCACTTGACCTCGTCTCATCATATCTTTCAGACGGAACGCAACGCGTAGTCATCAACGGGATGCAATCAACTGGGTCATCTGTTGCTATGGGGGTACCCCAGGGCTCAATTCTAGGCCCCTTTCTGTTTTTAGTGTATATCAATGATCTACCAAACCTTGTGCAAGATAAACATGATATCGTGTTATTAGCCGATGATACTTCTCTTCTTTTTAAAGTGAAAAGAAGAGAGAATAACTTCGATACTATAAACGATGTGCTGTCTACTATTGTAAATTTGGTTTACTGCAAATAACTTACTTTTAAATGCCAAGAAAACCAAGTGCATCAAATTCACATTACCGAATGTGAAACAAGTAGATTGTGCCAAGGTGACATTGAAAGGCGATGTGCTAGAATTAGAAGACAAAACAGTATTCCCGGGTGTTACTTTGGACTCTAAACTGCAATGGAATGCGCATATAGCCACTTTTGCAGGTAAACTAAGCTCCGCAGCCTATGCAGTGAGGCGAATCAGACAGTTAACAAACGTCGAGACGGCAAAGCTCGTGTACTTCAGTTATTTTCATAGTGTAATGTCATATGTAATTCTGTTGTGGGGCAAGGCGCCGGACATACAAACCATCTTCGTACTACAAAAACGGGCAGTACGCTCAATCTATGCACTGGCAGCTCGTGCATCACTGAGAGAAAAATTCAGGGAAACCAATATTCTCACCGTAGGATCTCAGTACATTCTCGAGAATATTATGTATGTTCGGAAAAATCAACATGATTTCAAACACAACAGTGACATTCACCACTACAATTCAAGAAATAAGAACAAGCTTGCCATGCCTGCTCATCGTCTCCGCAAGGTCGGAACTTCGTTCGTGGGGAACTGTGTACGCTTCTATAACAAAATACCTACCGATGTAGTGAATTTACCTTGCAGAAAATTTAAGTCCCACATAAAACGTCACCTACTAAACAAGGCGTATTATACTGTAAATGACTTTTTAGACGATAAAGATGTCTTTAAGCCAGTAGTTTAGTCTTGTGTATGTAAATTAAGCATTATTTTAAGAGGTAATAATAGTTCGCATTTAATGTAACATGAGAGCACATTTGTTGTTTCTCACCGGGCAATACTATTAGTGTTTAATGCCCGGCAGTGTGAGCATGTCATGCTCGCTTAAAGGTCTTTGCTTACGGTGGCGTCGTTGATCGGGTCGCAACCTTCCCTAAAATATGGTTGAGGGAGGCGATGGCTGAGATATGCGTCATGCTCGTGAACGGGTGCCGTTTGTGGGGTCCGGTGTGTTCATGCTAGCAAGGGCCAAATTAATTGTATACCTAGTAACTGCCTACCAGTGTTTAATGAACTGATGACGTGAGAGACTTCATCCTGTACTCGATTGAAGTTATTCATTTTTTATTTGATTTAGAGACTGTATACATCTCTAAGAGTTTTGTTTTATTTATAGAGGTATATCCTTATACATTTCTGAGGATTTTCATTAACAAATTTTATCTTTTTGCATGTTATAACGCCTAGAGACCATATACATCTCTAAGAAATTTAGATTTAATAATAATTATGTTTAATGTATTATTCACTTTGACCCCTAAGAGACCTTAAACATCTCAGTAGAATTCAGTCAAATTATTATATTTAATTTTATCGCATGTCGTGACGCCTAGAGATCTTATACATCTCTGAAAAAAAAAATAGTTTATATTTTATATTAACATTGATCTGGAGAATTTGTACATCTCCTCTGCGTGTATCAATTATAAATTAGTTATAACACAATTGTAAAAGTTTTAAGTATAATTAAGACAATATTGTAATAGTTAATTGGTACACGCATATTAATTGTTTTATATACTGTGACATTTAGAATTTTATTCTAGACACATTCTAGATTTACTAATTATTTTAATTTTTAAAATGATGATTTTATCAATAATAAGTAAGTATTATACTTAAGTTAAATGATCTGATTAGGTTTTCTGGGTTTCCCTAATCCTTGCAACAAATGTTGGATCATATTGTATGTTTCCCAGCAAAGACTTCTCTCATTGTAACTGACAATTCGAAAGTGCTTGTATCTAAGCCTACTTGAATAAAGGATATTTTGATTTGATTGATTTGATTTGAATAAAAAGAATAATGTACAGTATAAAACTATTGCATCTTGTTCTATTTCTGTAGTGTAATTGTCCGAGCTCTGGTAATAATTGTGCCCTGACACCAAGCAATAAACCAAACGAGTGGCGGTAAATAGCGGCACAGTTCTGTGTTGTCGTCCTTTTCCGCCTTTGTCGCACCAGTGATAAAGGTCCACAATATTTGAATATATTTTTGAAATACGAAAGAACCAAAAAGTGCCTTTCTAGATTGGGTATTTCTAAGGTATTTTATGATTCGTTTCATGCGTTGAAGAATCTGTTGTGAAGAACATTTAGAATACAATTACGTCTGCTCTCAGTCTGTGCTGTCGCATACATACGAGGTGCAAACTGTTAAAATATACATTACCAAAATAAACGTCTCTCTTACTAATAACGCTGTCTAGTGGCCATATCTGTCTCAGTCTATACAAATAAACTTAGGTTTATCACAACGGCTATTGTGTTTCAGTGGGGAATCACAGGAAAAAATGGAAGTTCTTGGGCTTGGGCCTTCAACTGAAAGGGGTTCTTGTCCACAAAATAAATATTATGACATAATACAATACAATAGTAGCAAGGTAAAATATTATAAAATGTATATGAACATAATTGAACAAATAGATGATATAAGTACTAACCAAAACGATTACCACATCAATAATTTGTTGACATACTACTATGAAGCATGAAAAACTAAGACATTATTATCATAATAAGACATAAAATAAGACATGCGATGAGATATAAAAGGCTTTTTTATTTATTGTGTTTCATTAAAACTTGAATTGGTATATACGGTATCATACCTGTACAGTTCAGTAAGTTCCGCCATATTGTAGTGGCGGTCGATCTGCTGCTCGTCCACCACGCGGCACGATACGGCTTGTTTCGTGACGGCGCGCTCGTAAATCTTCTGCTCCATAGTGCCCTGCAGAGGAAACCCACAATAATCATATTTCTGCCGCAAAACAGCAGTGTGTTGCTTTTTTAACGACAAACGAATAAGTTTCTGACAAAAAAATCTTTTTGAGACAAAATTTTGCTGCCGACTGTACTTTCTTTGAACACCCGTCAACTAGTCATTGAGATGATTCTATTAAGCCCAATCTCGGTAGGATAGCGTTATCTTTTTACAAAGTTCCTTTGACCACCTTCGGCTTCATCATCACATCAGCTCGATGGTATAGTACTGCATTGTCGCCGAATTGTGTAAATATGCCAAAATTTCAGCTTAATCGGAACCCCGGAAGTGGGTCAAATAAAACTTGCAAGATTTGACCCAAACTAACATCTAACGCGGCAAGTTAAAAATAAGCTTGTAACAAGTTGACACTTATCTCAACGCGATTAAAAAGTGGAAACTAACTGTAGATGGGCATAGAGTATTCTTTGAAATTTATTTTATATTTAAAACATAACAAATAGGCGACATAATGTCTGCATTTTAGATAACAAGAGAACTCATTAATTCTCTAAAATATTAAATCTGAAACATTAACCTCTGGAGTAATCAGGCGAATATGATAACTGGAATGAGAAAGTAGCAGTTTTCAATCTCATTGCCTTATCTCGTTGTAAGATAAATAAGTAAAACAAATGAATATTACAGAACCATTACACACAAATCTACTAGTCCCATGGTAAGCTCAATAAGGTTTGTGTTATGGGCAGTGATTGCAAATGGGCCAATTTTTATTTTGTTGCAGTTTTTTTATCGACGCTGTTGGCCCTCATGTTTAAGTACCATGGACCCGGCGCGCAACAGAACCCTCATTATTAGTTATTCCTAACGACATAACTTACCAACGCCACCAGGCGGTAGATGTAGCAGTCCTTCTTCTGGCCGAAGCGATACACGCGGAAGATGCTCTGTATGTCGTGTGCGGGATTCCACGACGTGTCCAATATTATGACACGGTTGGCCGCTGTCATATTCAGCCCCAGGGAGCCGGCGCGGGTTGAGATCAGGAACAATCTGGAAACATAGCGTTTATGAAAAATCTACCTCCTACGTCAAGAAAAAAGAAGATAGCATCAGTCTATCTGCTTGGAATAAATTCGGCTGTACCGATGTTAAAAACCATAACATGTGATGGTATTTTGTTATGAAAAATAATAATAAATTAATAGTTTAAAAAACACTAGAAAAACACGCATTACAACACTTTTCTAACCTATACAAACACAGCTATGATACGATGTTCCATCATGAAGTTCCAGTTCATATGTTCCGGCTCCATCATCAGATCAGTTCGACAGTACCATATTATTGTATTGTCATCAGAACTACATACAGCTGAAAAAATTTCATGACGCTACGATCCTTGAAAGATGGTTTAATTAGTTACCTTAGATTCCATTACATATTTAGTTACATACAGGTCGACCTAATAAAAGCTTGTTAATAAAAAGAAATCATGCTTATATGCATATGCCTATTGTGCAAATGCGAATTTTGAAAATGTTTGGACATGTCATCCGCAGCAAATATTTCGATGGAGCGTTTAGTGGTACAGGGGAAAGTAAAAGGTCAACGTTCTCGCGGCCGATCTCCTACAAGGTGGATGGATCTCATAAAGTCCACGACGAAATGTTCCCTAACGGAGTGTGTACGTAGTGCCACAAACCGAGAGAGATGGAGAAGTATCGCAAAAGCTGCAATGCATATAGAAGAGGACAACCCATAACCACGACCACTCTGACAAGAGCACACCTCGTCCACATTCTATTGTCAATGTGGAAGAGATAGGAACGTTTACGAAATGAATATGTCAACGAGTTGGGAATGTGGACGAGATGGGAATGTGTACGAAATGAAAATATGGACGAAATGGGAATGTAAACGAAGTGAACCTGAACGGATTTAAATGCTGTCAATCAAATAAACTCACTTAGTCTTGTAGTTGTGCTCAGCATTGAACTCGCGGCACCACTTCTGCCGCACCTCGGGCGGCACGGAGCCGTCCAGCCGGTAGTACTCCTGGCCCAGGCTCCAGTTGTTGATCTTCTTTAGGAAGTATTCCAGGGCGTCCATCGTGATCAGCGACGTGGAGAAAATCAAACTGGTGGGGGTCAAATAAAAGGATTAAGTCAAAAGGAATGGAAATCCTCAATCGACATCCTACGGCTGTGAAATAAAAACAAAAGAACGAAGCATCTTCTTTCTTCAAATTAACGCGCCGTGAGATTCAAACATTCGTTTTTATTTTCATTTTTTTAGCTAATATTGCTATTTATAAGCGAGGTCGGATATTTTTGGGAGCACCCTCGTACTACAGTCACAAACCACTCACACTTTATCATCCAGCGCGACGCTCTCCTCGAGTATCCTGAAGACGGCCATGAACTTGTTGGAGCTCTCGAGCCGCTCAAGCATGTCGCCGCCTTCCAGGAACTGCAGCCACCACACTTCCGTGCTGGAGGGCTTGATGTCCTCGCTTGCGGTCAGGTCGTCGCGCGCTAAGTCGTCTTCTAGTTTCTCGGCTAGCAAAGAAATATATGCACGTTAAAAAATATATAGTGAAGAGTGGAGACAGCTAGTGTCCCGGGGCGAGAGGCCTCTAAAATAGGTCTCAAGATCAATCAGTCCAAAACCTTCACATGAAACGATACAAAAATACACGTGCTTAACGTGAGTCTTTATATTGGGGGTACCGTCTATCGTGGAGTTGACAAGTTTCGGTACCTCGGACGGATACACCGTTACCGACACGAAAACTAGGGAGATCATTATACGCATCAAAAATAACCTGCGATGCAGTGCAGCTCTCCATAAAGTGTTGGTGTCTAGGCTCCTCAGCAACCGTATCCATTCTTATGTATGGCTGTGAGACCTGGACACTAACACAAAATTAGGCAAGTCAGCTCCTGGTAGCGGAAGGAAAAATTTTAGGGTTGAGCCTCGGATCAACCAAGAGAGATGATGGCACATGGAGGACACGGAAAAATGCCAAGATTGAGGAGTTGGTGGCCGAACTCAATATTATGGGCGAAACAAGATCTTACAGACGTCACTGGTGCGATCACCTTCAGAGAATGGGAGAAGATCGAGCCGTCAAGAGAGCGTACTTAGGACGACCTACTGGTCGCCGTCAAGTCCTACGGCCCAGGTACCGCTGGGAAGACGACGTGAAGGCGGATCAGCGTCAGCTTCGAGTTAATAATTGGCAGGAAGCTGCACAGGATCGAGATAGGTAGCGAGCCATATATTGCCTCGACACGAGCTGGTTTAACGCTTTTCTAAAAATGTATCGAAATTGAGTAATGATAAAATGTCTCCTTACTAGTTCGTGAAAGTGTTAAGGCGCGTCCGCTGAGTTGAAAATCTAACAAAACATTGCTTGTCTAACATGTTAGCAGAACTACCCGTCTGTTGCAATAACGTTTTTGTGAGCCAAAACATTGTTGACGCACAAA
This sequence comes from Hedya salicella, assembly GCA_905404275.2. Lineage (NCBI taxonomy): Eukaryota > Metazoa > Arthropoda > Insecta > Lepidoptera > Tortricidae > Hedya > Hedya salicella. The sequence goes on along the minus strand of FR990112.1, from coordinate 6,636,753 downwards.
AGTCAAAAGGAATTCTGACAAAGAAGACGTTTTATCCCAACGACGGTCAAACACGAAACGAACGCTGTACCCCCCTCCGCAGGCGAACGCGGGGAATGTCTTCCATCCGTCGCGGCAAACATGTTTGAGTGTTTTTGCTAACCAAAACATTTAGGCCACGCCCTTTTTATGTTAGAATAACATGTTAGGTGTTAGAAAAGCACAAAAACACGACACAGCGGACCCGGCTTTATGCGTAGGTACCCCTACATATATGACGTGTGGTTTTGTAAAAAAAGCAGAGGTCCTTACATTTTAATTTATTCTTCTGATCATCCCGCGCCTTCATCTGGAAGTTGTGCAACACCTGCGGATGCGACCATATCTTCTGCAGCGTGTGGAAGTCCTTCAAGATGCTCTGCTTGTTTTTATTGGCGTACACATTAAGATAGTGCTTGTACAAGTCGCACTGGCATTTCGTGAGCGATATGAACACAGTGTACTCGTGTTTCTTTGGCAAGTACGGGTATAGCACGGAGGCCTCTTGTCGTTGGAGGCAGCCTTCTAGCACTTTGTGCAAGATGTGAGTTCGGGCTTTCATCAGCTTGATGTCTTCCACTTGGGAGTCTCTGTGCTGGCCGTTCATTATAGGGTTTTCGAATCTATAATTAATGGAAATATTAAGTATATGCTAAAATATATTGGTTACAATACATTACTCTTTTTTGGACACATCAACAAGAAATATAAGAAGGGTTTTTGTTATCGTTTCGGAAAACATAAGCACCTGAAGGGAAGAACACATTATTGCAGGGAGATTAATATTTCAGTTCTAACTCATTTAAACAAACTTCTATTCATATTTGGCACTATACACTCGGCTTTGTGCATTTTTGCGTATTTTGAATAATACTAAATAAAATGTTACCTGTTAGAATACTCCGCATACGTCCCAAGCAGATTCGGTTTGACAAAGTTCACCATACAGTAGTACTCTCGCAAATTATTCTGCATCGGCGTTCCAGTCAGTACTATTCTTCTGCGAGTGGCAACCCTGCTCATAGCGACCGCTAGCACAGAGCAATCGTTCTTCAATAAATGTCCTTCGTCGCATACGATTATGTCTGGGCCGGGGTCTAGCAGGGCTGTGCGAATCTTGTCTATGATGGTCTGTCGAACGTCGTCCAGCTCCGCGTCGAGCGTGGTCAGGCTACGGAATAACTCGTAGCCGATGATGAAGATGCCGCCGCCGTTGTACCAATCTTCCAATTGGAACGCGCGCTCGTAAGTTTTCTTTAATTTCGACAGTTCGAAAACCTGTGAATTAAATCGTACATTACACCACTACGGCAGTAAACTTTGAAATATTTATACATCGTGGCATGTCATGCGATCCGAGGCATGGTTTAACATCACTGACGATTTCGTAACATGTCAATAATTTTACACATTTCTTTGGCAAGTAAAGAAAATTTTACTTCTTTTACCGCGTGGCTTTGCTATTCCGAATTTTAAAAGTGATCATTCATGTTACCTGTAGCTTTCGTCTCAATTTAGGTGGCTTGAAAATTAAACGAAATGTATTAATAAAAAACACCCATTAAAATATTCATGTATATTAATATTATATAATTTGAAGTAAATCTCGAAACATAGTTCTTACCTTGATTTCATCTGTAACTGGCCCAATCCATTTGTGTATTTCGTCAACCCAGTTCAGTACCGTGGATAGCGGGCAACAAACAAGAATTCTCTGCATGCCTACTCTCGGGTGCGTGAGTACCTTTGAAAATAAAACATTACATATATGCGGTTATATAAAACTTACTCTTAAATCAAATATACAATTCAATTGTTTGACAAAGTGTGAAATTGTGGAGTGTCTCACGAGTGCCATAATCAGTACGGCTCCTTAATATAAACCCTATATTTCTCACTACCAGTTGTAAAATAGGACAAACTTATCAAATCATACGTCATCACACATCTTCCCGTATTGTATAGAAATTTGCGTACCCACTGCGCCAGTCTCACTACGTACAAGGATTTCACTATTGCCCTGAGGGCTAAAACCACCTTAGCTCCACTCTACAAGACATAATTTAATACTTTCTTCTGTTGCCGCGATTATTACTCATTGAAATAAAACAATTTAGCGGATTATATCGCGTATATTATCTCATTTTAGTTCACGACGTTTCGAAAGCTTTTCAGCTGTCCATGGTCACGGGTGAAATGTCAAATGCTGTTTGGTAAATTATTAAAATAAAATAATTAAGCCCTTCTGGCACATGTGTAACTGTCTTTACAGCGTAGGCCCATCTGGCATGTATGTACACCTTTGTCTTTTCAAAAATGGGTAGTTTGCACAAATTGTAACTTTGACAGAGGAAAATATATCTTCTCAGTCCACCCGTGACCATGGAAAGCTGAAAAGCTTCCGAAACGTCGGAAACTAAAATGAGATAATATACGCGATATAATCCGTTAAATTGTTTTATTTCAAAGAAATAATTTGTTTTGTGAAAGAATTATGTTTCCCAAACTGTTTTATGTCTCAAATATGTTATTTCCCAACCTTAGTGTTTTTCGTGAAATTTTCAAAAATTCTATAAATCAAACCTGACCTAACCTAATGGGTTTTAGACACTGAATGGCTCAAAAAATATCCGGATTTAATTTCGGTTTCGGAGTAGCGTGAGTTGGGAAATAAAACAATTTGGGAAAAAGACTTTTTTTTTAAAGAAAGGGAATGAAAATCCCGTTATGTGAACATGAGAAATTAAATGTATAATTGACGATACTCACGGTATGCAATAGGGCTAAAACTTGCAAGGTTTTCCCGAGTCCCATGCAGTGTGCCAGAATGCAGCCGCCGCCGGGGTGGCCCGCCTGCACCCTCTCCAAGCTTTCGAAACACGCGTCCCACATAAACTTGACGCCTTCGTACTGAAACATGACAAAAACGTGAAAACGCTAAACCTACTATAGGTCTACCGTTTAACGGAGTCATCGCCTATATATGGTAAGAGGCCCGGGAGTATTGCAACAAGGGAGGCGGAAGACGTCCTGCCGCACGATCAGGGACTGCATAACCGGAAAACAAAGATAGTCTTTTAAAACGGTATGACGTCATACAGAATTCGTTTCAGTTAGATTTCGATAGAGCAATAGGGTACATGTATGAATTTTTTTTATCGGGTTTCTTAACTAAATATTGACCGTAAAAACGATTTCAAAATGTGAAATTAATATTTAAATCGGCCAAGAAATACGCAAGATATAGGCATTTTAAACTACTAATTAGACAGAGAGGTCCGACGTGCACTGTTACGTCATCGTGCACTCCGGCCATATAAAGTCCATATTAAATTCTGTTTTGCTAGAAAGAGATAGAATGAAATGTTTGATGGCTTATATCTTGATTATTTTTAAAGTTATTCGAAAAAATATTTTTGTTTACTGTTCGTTACATGAATGAGCTTTTAATAAAGCAAAAATTAAAATTCATGAATATTCCCTATTGTTTTTCCGTAGCGGAATATAAGAGTACAGGTAGGTTTTTTCGCTATCTGAACCATTTTTATAAAGGTAAAGGCTGGTTCCTACTCAATACTTTTGTCGGGTACAACGCCGCACGCACCGTTGTAAAAAACCTACATAGTAAATAGATTTTTTTCGGTGCCATTTTAATAAAGGTTAAGAACACCGTTATTTTATACCGGTAACGTGCCTTTATATTTCAACCGGTTAGTTCTAAATTTATAACAAAGCGTAGCGTTACCATACCCTTTATGGGTGCAGTTCAAAAAGTTAGTCACGTTAATGCACATAATTAAATTTTCTATGAAAGTTTCCGTTGTGCTACGAACATACCACACAACTGTATTGAAAAATTTTCGTCGCACATCGGAGCATCTCACTTTCATCTGGTTTGTATGGTTAACTATGGCTAACAATGGTCTAACTTTTTGGGCCTCACCCTTATACCGTAACGAAAACGGTCCCTGCGCACAATCACCTTCCAACACTATTGTCGCCACGCCACGGTAACGTAAAACGCTATTCCTATACATATCTGTAAATTTACACCCTCCAGATTGTCCCGTCTATGAATGAAGATGAAAAAAAAAAGAAAAAAATTGCTCAAAACAAAATTGAAATCGTAAATTATTTCATACTAAAAATGCACACGCAAAATCCGAATAAAATAGCCTTTTTAATTAATTGATAGATTCAGGCGTTACTTTGTAATTCCACATCAGAAATCAGAAATCATTTATTTGCATAGATACAGTATATGGATGTTAAAGTACATTATGGTTCGTTGCATCTAGCTTGCGAGCAAGCGTGCAAATATATAGTAAGCAATTAAAATGACAAAAAAATATTTAAAAAAAAATACATTACTAATTTCAAATAAATATAAAATGTCAAATTAAAATAATAGAAAAAGTTAACATAATAGGCATATGCCAATAACAAATCCATACTAATATTATAAAAGCGAAAGTGTGTCTGTCTGTCTGTCTGTCTGTTACCTCTTCACGCTTAAACCGCTGAACCGATTTTGATGAAATTTGGTATGGAGGTAGTTTAAGTCCCGGGGAAGGACATAGGCTACTTTTTATCCCGGAAAAATACTCTTATCCGCGATAAACGAATTTAAGGCGGACGAAGTCGCGGGCAGAAGCTAGTAACTAAATAATACTAATTCTGGTGGTCGAGATACGCCTTTACACTTAAAAACAACGATCCAAGAGCCAGTTTGTTAGACTGCGTTTAAAGGTGTTTCCCTCCAGCAGTTTTAGTTCCTCCGGGAGATGATTATAAATAACAATGCACATATTATTATTCCCTGGTTCGCCTTTCCAGAACTTTGGCTCATGTTTTAAAATATGAGTGATATAATCCCAGAAAATTACATATTTCTCTTATATATAGGCATGGCAAAGAAAAAATTTCAAGTTTTTTGAAAAGGGGCATGCTTCTTTCGTTCCACCACGAACTACTAATGACCCTGACACACTGTTTTTGTATTTTAGAATAATGGATTATAGTTCCTTTGCTATAGATGGCATGTGAGCACAATATATTGTCACATTTAACCAAGACACTATTGCACATTAACCTTTTTAATTTTTATCCACATTCGAACACCAGCACGGATCTTACCTGATGTGCTTTCATAACTTTTGTGAAAAAAGGATGCACAGTGACAGCGGGCTGCCCCACCGCGAAGTCATACTCCAAGCAGACTTCGTCATTAGTGACAATGACGTTCACGCCCTCTTCACAGCCCAATAATTCTTCCTGCATACAAATAACAGGTTAAGTATTCTAACTAGAAAATTAAAAACATTAAAATTAAAAATTATTTATTTGACAAAACAGCTTATAATAACAGATTGTCTATCACACTACAAACTAGGCCGAGCCAGTCTTGGCAGTCTGCGAGTGTGATTTACAGATTCACAAATACTACCTTAATGGATATAAAATTAAAAATAATGTAACATCTAGATTAACAAAATACATATATGACTTCACCTCCTTTATATGCGTGTGTGAGTGTGTGTATGTGTAATGTAGTGAGTAACCACAAGACAGTAAAACGTTCTCACCGGCGACAGGTTTTAGGTCAATCAGTCTGTCAGCATATTATGACATCTTATTATATTATTATTTTTATTATACTAATCACCGTGAGATTCAAACATATCTAAATTACATTAGCGGTTACTCACGACATTTTGTTAGACCTATTTAAGGGAAACAATCCTATCGTACATTATTAATATGCAACTATTATCGTTGTATTTCAGTCAATTTACACAAAAACATCCATGAATTATACACCAAAACCTTCCATAGAAATCACTCCGTCCATTGGTCAACCCGTATGAAAATTCATACAGTAGTTTATGAGTTTATCGCTAACAGACAGACGCGGTGGGGGACTTTATTTAATAGGTATGTTATGTCATTATTACTTACTGTATAACGGAATAACTATTTTATAATGTGAAGATTCGCCAGTATCAAAGAGGTGTACTAAGGATTTTCCGAAAAACGACGAAAAAAATCGTATGTAAAAAAAATGTTGGAAAATCTTCGTATTTTGAATCGCAGAAGTGCAAGTTGAATGCAGCGGGACCTACAGTAATAAGTCCGCCTTGTCTTACTTGGGAAACTGAGTGCTCAAAAGGTCATTTTTGAATTTAATTGAATTCTTTATTTCAGGTCAAAATCCATATAATTGTTAGTAACAATGATACATACATTATGTTAGTTCAATAATACTAAGTACAGAGATTTAATATCACTATAAATCCGATATATTTTATTGAAGGCGCACATGATCGCACGACTACTGCGCAAGTTCATTATTGCAAAGAGAAGTACAAACATATCGGAACTAAATTTTATTAAATAATTCGGTATACGCTTACCAATTGTTTCTGTTTCATACTCAATCTTCGCTTTCTCTCGAATTCTTCCATATTAGCTATGACAGTACTCCGAGCCAATGATTTTTTATCTATGACCTAGAAGACAAAAATATTTATTAAAATCATGGCGAACCAATTTAATTAAAACTTCTTTTAATTGTTTTGACATACTTTTCTTATATTACGGCGACCCTTGAAGTAAGCCGCGGAGTTCCCTTTTCCTATGTGTGTTCCTGATTCTCCAAGAAGCTCATAGGACAGCACTCTAAAGAAATGAATACTGAGTTAGGGTAAACTGAACTACACTAAAATAACATTTTAATACATTGACGGTTCATTCATTTGTATGGGCAATTATCTGCAGCGTGTTTTAAAAACTACCCAAAAGCGAAAATAGAATTAAGCGTAACTCAAGTAAGTGTATATATATATATATATAAATATTATGCTGACCGACGCCGATAATTCACTCTTACCTCATTTGCTTTTGCCTCTCCAACATTTTCTTTCTAGAACGCCTTGTAGGGCCCCGAGTTTTATGATTTAATATTAAAGGTTTATCATTGCGCCTTTCGATGAACTCAGTCACAAGCTTGGCCCGTTTCGCGTCGTCTTCACTGAAATAATAAGGAAATTATTAATAGAAAATTTTATAAGCAATATTTTATATTTAACAGTGGATTGTTTGACAAGAGGCTAAAATAAGCCATTATGACATGAAGTGTTATAATGGCTTATTTTGAGATATGTCTGAGTGACATAATAGCTTTTAGCCACGTCTTAAACACTGCTTTTCACTTCGACTGCGAGAAAATATAAAAGACGAACATTAAAATTGTATATCTCACGGAAAACTAAAAGTACAGTTTGAGCAATTCTATCAGAAAGTTTGGCCCATATCATCAGGTTGGGTTGTTTGTTTTTAATTATTTGTAAGGAGTATGTAGCTGGCCGCAAGTTTTTTTTTCAGTGTCAAATAAATTTGTAAGGGATTACATGGCTTTCTTTTAAACCCTAGGGGCTAAATGTCCTATTTTAGTCTCGCTTCGCGAAGCTAATATAACGTACTTTTAGAGCTGGAGAAGTGAAAAAAAAATGTATATGCTTACATAGCACTTTCTTGCGCTCTCTTTCCCATCCTTTTTAGGAGCTTTTCTTTAGTATTAACCCATTGCTTTTCTTCCTCGGAAGATGAATCATCAGATTTGGTTCTATCATTATTACCATGATTCTTTGTACCGCTTCTCTGGAAAACGAAAACATACAAGACTAGACGGCGCCCACAACTTCGATCGCGGGGGAGAAAAGGTAATCCATGTTCTTTCGACAGCATACTCGGATAAAAAAATATCCTATAACAATTTGTGGATATCTAGCTACCCGTGTACCAAAAATAGTAATCTTTTTCAAAAATGGGTAGTTTGCAGTAATTGTAATTTTGACAGAGGAAAATACATCTTTTCTCAGTCCACCCGTGACCATGGAAAGCTGAAAAACTTCCGAAACGTCGGGAACTAAAATGAAATAATATACGCGATATAATCCGTTGAATTGTTTTATTCAACGAGTAATAATCGCGGAAACAGAAGAAAATATTATAGTACAAATCTGTTTAGCCGATTTGGCGCGATGAAGCCACTATACGAAGATACAAAAAATTCCCATAAAAAATATTTTTCAATTCAGTGACCTCCAGATAGTCTGTTACAATTTTTTTCTTGAGAATTATTATTTTAATTGTAGACTTGTACTGACATTTCATTTTTACAAATTAATAATAGTATTATAGATATAGATTTGTTTGATCAAGATATATTTTTTCACATTTATTTCCACTTACCGGTTTATTCCTAGTGACAGGGCCCTTGGTAGGTGTTTTAGCATTACTATTATCTAAAACTACTGGTGCGTGCAAGAGGTTCAATTCCTTGGTCATCATTTTGTCTGCAGTGAGCATAAACGAGTCTGGGTGCTCTTGTTTAATTTCCATTGTTTTTGATTTGGGACCCGGTCTCTTCTTTTTATAGACAGTCTTATCTTCAGAAGGTTCTTGCTTAACCCTTCTCTCAGAGAGTGGTACGTCATCTTCATCATCGTCATGCATGAGGAAATGTTTTGCCAAACTGTTTTCCGCCGCATCCGGTCCCTGATAATAATTGTTTGACATTAGATAATAGATTATAGTATAAGTGCAGAAGGCTCACTTTTTTAACCGAGAGAGCAATCTTTACAACGCTTAACTGGTCTAAAAAAAACAGGGCTCGTGGATTACGAACTTTTATCAAAAACGCGTGGAAAAAAATGGTTCGTTACTTTCTTAGAGCATTTAACTACTGTCCGCCGAACCGATCAAATTTTTCATCCAATTTTAGGGGGGGGGGGGGGGGGGGCCCACGTCAAATTTGTCAATTTACCGTATAAACTGACTGACGATTTCGCGATTACAATGGCAGAGGGGAATGTATCCGTATTTTATCTACAGTAGTTAAATGATCTAAGGTTATTTTGTGGAGTTACGTGTGCGCAATGCTTTTAAGTTCTTATTAAAAAAAACTAAATAAGTATTTCCGCGAATGTCGAGATAAGTCAGTTTCACTAACGATGTTTTGAAAACAAATATACTTACAGGTGCCGAGTAATCATCTTCGTAATGTGGGCCTTCGTCCTCAGAAGGCGACAATTCATTGTAATCGGCAGTATCTACAGGACCTTCTGATCGTTCAGTATCATTTTGGCTAGACTTATCTTTCTGGTCTCCAGTAACCTTATCTTTCTGACTTCTAGGTTTCTTTACACTAGATTGTCTATACAAAGATTGTAGGTTTGTCAATCTAAAATGAAAATCAGATTAAATTACAGGAATTATAAGAAAACACATAAATAAAAAATATATTTGTGATTATATTTACCTATCAATTTCTAAGTCATCCTTGCTTTTAACAGATATCTCTTGATATTCAAAATATGTCTGAACAAAAGACTCGGGCAACTTTTCTAGGGGGATCATTACTACTTGTTCATAGAGTTTTGTATCAGTGGCCTGAATGGGATAACATTGCCAACCATTCCGTACAGTGTAAAGTATTTCAGCAGTCTCTTGTTCTTTCCCCTCTAACTTTTCTTTGGTGTTATAGATTTGTCCAGTATTCTCCAGTTCTTTGGATCCCATTTTTTTACCTAGTGATTTTATTTCAGTTTTGGTTGACTTTCGTTTTGTTTTAAGCACTTCTTCATCAAACATTGGTATTGTGGGTGTGCATTCTAAAAGTTCTATTGGTTCTTCTGAATTTATTACGTCTCCAGTTTCATTGTCACGTTCATGTTCCTCGTCATTTTGGTTTGATACTTCTTCCATAGTATTTGGTTTAGCATCTTCATTTACCTTTATAATTTGGTCATACACATATTTCAAGGATTTATGATAAGTAGAAGTTTCATTTTGATCAACAGCGCTAAATCCAGTGAACTTATTATCTTCTTTAGTGTTTGAGCCAGATTCTGATTTGGATTTAGTTGTTTCAATAATTTGCTCTGTTGAGTCCACATTATTACACTGTATATCATTGTCCACAGGTTTATTATTTTTTCCCAAAGTGCGAGAATGTCTTGTTTCTTTCTTCGCTTCTTTGTCTTGTTTTGCAAATTGAGGTACATTTTCAGAATCAGATTCTGATGACTCGGCTTTTTTCTCTTCTTGTCTTATTCGTTCACGCATTCTTCTAGTTAACATTGCCACTTCATTAGTTGCTACAGTTTTATCTTTTGATGTTAACTCTTTGTTTTCTTTTGATTGTAATTCTTTGTTTTCTTTTGGCTGTAGCTCTTTGTTCTCTTTTGAAGGTAGCTCTTTGTTTACTTTTGACTGTACCTCTTTTACTTCTTTTGAAGGTAGCTCTTTGTTTGGCTTTGCAGGTTCAGTTTTTTTAGTTTTACGCCTGATGTTAGGTTTTCGTTTGCAATTTTTTTTATTAACATTTTCATTATCACTTGAGCTGTTTTCTAGAAGGCTACCTTTAGCTGATTCAATAATAAGTGATTCAAATGTTTGCGGAACTAGTAGACTCATGCTCGTGTCATTTTCATTGTCCGAATCAGGTTCATGCTGTCTACGAACTCTTAAAGCACTTTGACTAAATGTTTCTTCATTATCACTTTCATAATTAGTTATGGCATTTATCATTTTATTAGACCTTACAAATGCTTCAAAGTTTTCTACATCAAAACTTGCACTATTCTGCCTTTGGATTGGTTCTGGTCCAACAGGTAATGGATCTACATTGTCTAAACATTCACTTTTGGTTATAATACTTTCCGGTATGATAGTCATTTGATCAACACAATTGTCTGGTTCTGTTTTAATCATTGGCGTAAAGCTTTCACAGATAGGCAGTGGTTCCTCTAACCCAGGTTCTGTTTTAATTTCAGCAATAAGGGGATACCGCTCAGTTGGGATGTTAGTGTTGTCATTATCTTGTATGGATTTTAAACTGTTTTTAGATTTTTCGGACACAAAGCACGATTTTAGTTCTTTTAACTGGACTTTTGAGATCCAACTTTCATTTTCTCTACGATTTTCATCTTCATTATAATCAGGTTCCAGGGATTCATCTTCATAAAAAGTGCCACCATCATCTTCATAATAGTCAGAATTATGTTCATCATTTGCAGTTGTTTCCTCAATATTAAGGAAGGCCTCTTCAGATAGTGTATTCACTGCATTGATGGTTAATTCTATAGGCACAGATTCTGAACTTTCACAATCATGAGAATCGTCAGCTTCATAAAGTCTTGATACAATATCAAAGCATATGTCTGCAAGTTTTTTTACTTTATGAGGAGATGTATGACTTCTTGTAACATTTTGCACCAAATTAATATCAGATTTGGAGTAACATTCATTCAGTAAACTTTTGACACATTCAAAAGCAATCAGCTTTAAAGAATTTGGAGATATAAATGGAATAGTGTTCTCTATACAAAAATTACTTAGCCTATTAGATAGATAACCCTTTTGACTGTTTTGGATCACCTGTACACACTGCGTAAATAATGACCTAACTTCTTTTCTTGCACAGCCATCGCATTTAGTGTCATTCTTACTATAACATTCACTGTCATCAATTCTGCTATCACCAGACACTTCAGATATTGTTTTGTGAGGATCACTCACACTATAATATTTGCTGTTATTTACTTTGGTAACAGATGCATGAGCCACTTTCTTATTAAGAGTTTCGGTTTTATCCTCAAAGTAAAGTTTAATAATTCTTGAATGACACAATGTTTTCAGGGATGGCATATTTTGGTATGTGGTCTCTGAAGCATTTGTTAACACATTGTTATGTGTATTTATTTTATGCTGATTCTTTGTCAGATGCTCAAAACACAAAGTAAACAGTGTTAGTGGTTGATAGGTCAAAATTCCAGTATCCTTACTTCTTCTGTCTTCAGGTATAGGAGAAACACTCATACAACTGGGTTCCATTACATAACAGTGTTCCTGCAGATTCTTCAAGCAAATTGATAACAATGTTATTGGGTTCGTCAATTTGCTAACTTCACATTTTATGTTGTCGCTAAGTCCATTGGCACTATCACTCACAGTTGCATTATTCTCATTGTTCGTGAACATCTCGTCAGTTCTAGAAATATTACCACTCGTAAGTTTATCAGGTTCAACAGAAAAATAGTTGCAGACATAGGTTTTTGGCTCCCAGGTAGACCACTCGTTGGATGTAAATGGAGCACAGAGAAATAATGCCTTCTGGCGATTATAATCTGCAAAAAAGTCACTTACCATTTTAGCTGTAATTTTATTATCAGGGGGTTTTTTATTTCGGCTGTCCTGGGCTAAAAAAGACTGCGACCCTTTTACTTTCTTAACCATCACGGAATCATTGATCCAGACAGTGTGCCTGCCCTTGATGTTAATGTTAGAGTTTTGATTACTTTTCACATCTTCATTAGATTTTTTTGCAATTTTGATAGAAAGCTCTTTATTCAGGAATACTGTTTTTAAGCTTGAGTTCAATTTAGGTTTGCTTTCTTTTTTTGTTGCATGGACTTTTTTAGATGGTGCTGGTGCTGATTCCTCTATAATTTCGCAGTCACTGTCACTGTCAGCTGTTTTAGGTTTTGCCTCTAATTTTTTCTCTTGTTCTCTGTATGATATGAGACCATTTTCATTTAAAAACTTATCATATTGAGCCGATAAGTCCTCTTCCATTTGCAAAAGATTATGCTTGGCAAGTTTCAGCAGCAAAAAGGATTTCTTGACACAATAATCCATCTTAAAAGTGTCTACTACATTAGCAGTGTTAATTTTCTTTTGAATGAAGTCATCAGATTTTTGAGTCATCAACTGCCCTAATTCTGAAGTTGTTTTCACAATACTTGTAAGAAATTTACATGCATTTTCAGACTGTTCGCTACTTAAAGGAACATTGGTCTTCATGGATAGTGTACCAGGGCCACTTGTCTGTGCCCCGGTAGTTGAAGTTTGGACATTGTCAGTTTGAGCAGCACAGTCTATTCGCTTTTTAACTTCATTTGCATCTAACACAGGGATTTCCAGAGGAGTTACAATATTCGGTGAAGAGTTAGAAGTTGACACCTTTTTGATTTTTAAGTTTGTACCCTGTATTTTTTTAGCAAGGAAGTTCTCAAACTCATTAGTTGTACCCCACATATTTGATCCCACAATAGGTTTGGATTCATCTCTCACGGATGGTTGCATAAGTCGTACATCATTATTATCTTCAAATGACTCTTGAACTGTGGTATTAGGAGAATACCTCCAAGGTTCATTATTGTCCTGAACAAAGTCCATTTTTGATATTTTATTAGGACTCAGGTTCATCATTTCATCATCTATGTCTCTCTTTTTTCGCCCCCTCTTCTTAGTTTGTTTCTTTAACTCTTCTAGTGTATCACCAACTGCACTATCTGATGAATCTATAGAACTGCTTCTTCCTTTTCTTCCCGGTATATATTCATCATCAGAGTGATACCTGCTACCCTTTTTTCTTCTTCTTGGTTCATCATCATCTGAAAGCTCCACATTAGCAAATGGATCTTCATCCGAATCATCATCATTTTTGTATTTTAATGTTTTTTTGGCATTTCTACGCTTGGGACGCTTAGACACATCTTCAACAAGCAGTGAGTCCTCTGCATCAATAGGTTTATTTTCTGACACCTCTACAACACCCACATTTTCTGTAGTATCAACTTTAACTTCATTATCTTTCAAAACTTCAATTTGAGAAACTGGCTCGTCAGGAATAGTTGCACGGTCTCCTTTCTCTTTATTTAAATCTATATCTGTTATTGGTGAAGATGGTAATTCTTGTAATTCTTCCAGTATGGGATCTTTAGGTTCAGTCAATTTGTTGTCAAAATCAATAGTTGATTTCAATTTACTTAAACAAATATCTTCATCATCTTCATCAGTGCATTCAATATTATTGAGGTTTTCCTCTGTTTTACACTTGTTGTCTTCAATTTCAGTCAAACTTTCAGTCACATTTCTTAGTTCTTTGATTTCAGCACTGCTTTCATTACCAGGTGAAGTGTCTCCATTTAGCGAAGGCTCATTTTCCATGTTTAGTTTGGAATCTTTTCTCGGGCGACCTTTTTTACGAGGGACTTTGGGACTTATGCTATTGTCTGGACTATGCAATGTTTCATTATCACTAGCAACTGATGGTGGTGACTCTTTCTTTTTCCGACCCCTTTTTCTCTTTAAAGGAATTTCCTCAGTGGTTGTATCCATACTCTGATTTGGTGATGCAATGAAACCATTACTCTCTGTTTGCATAACATTAATGTTATTGTTCGATGATTCCAGTATACCATCCGCATGCAGTGTACTATCCAAAACAGATTGAGAGCTTAAGTTTACACTACCGTCACTAGGCTGATCACTGTCTATATTGGTAAGAATTGGATTGAAATCTGGAGAAGTTTTCTTTGCACGTCCTGAGAGTCTACCTCGTCCCCTTCCTCTTCCTCTGCCTCTCCCCCTGCCTCTAGGCCTACCTCTACCACGTTTTGAAGAGTTTAGAGTTGTGACCTCACATACTTCTGTGCTACTTACTGCTTCAAACTCTCCTATCTCCATGTTAACATCACTTTCCGCATCTTTAATTGTTTCACTGCACTGTTCTTGCAAGCAATCTGTTTTATTTGAGTAGCTAGGGTCTGACTTGGCTTCACAGTCTTGTTCTTGCAAAGAATCTATTTGTTGTGAGTAACCAGAGTCTGACTTGGCTTCATTTTCAAGTTCTAACGTAGGGTTTGCTACATCCGTCGCTTCCTCGATGATATTTACTTCACTACCTACTTCTAGGCTACAGTAACTTAGTTGAGATTGATCCTCAACGTCGGTTGACGATACAACTTCGTTTTCTATAGACATATTGCTTAATTTGCTAACCTCGTCTACGGCAGAAGGCTGCGAGCACTCTCTAACAGGTAATCTGAGACACTCATCTTCTATGTACATGGAATTTGATTGAAATACCTCAAATGCCTCTTCAGAAGTAGAGAGGTTGTTTACATTCAAGTCGTTTTCTTCAGACATGGTATAATGTGTTCACACATCTCATGATAGATAACGCCGGTAGGGAACTGTCACATGATAATTGTTTAAAACGGTGATAATTACGAGAAATCGCATTAAAATAGAAATAAATACCATGCACTGTTTTGAGTTTTGCAAAACCTAAACTCGAATCGCCATCGCCATTGCATTGTATTGTACGCTGGGTAAGAGACGTTTTTTTTTTCGTTTTAACTAGTATCAGGCCGGCCAACCACCATCAATATAATTGCGCAATAACATATACGTCAAATAATTTTGAAATCTGTGTTTTTTCTTTATCCATGTAATCGTATTGCTAATTTTTTTCCTTATCCATGTAATTATATTATTATTTTCTATCGCGGGAGCAACATCAGTGAACATATTTTTTTGCTGCGACGATAATAATGAGCTATTTTTAAATTATCTTCAATTGAAGAATATTTGAAAAAGCGGGTTGGAACAACACGATACGACATCCTGAAACGAATGCCAAATTTTATTACGCCTTCTGCATTATAGTGTCTTCCTTGTATTGTCTACCTACAATATGATGAAGTTGTAAAAATTGTGGGTTTGCGCTTCCTTTACTGATTCCGATTACTGGTAAGGAGAGTCAGATTCCAAAACAAACAAAAAAATAAAGGAATAACAAAAATCTGTGTGTTACTGCCCCAATACCGGTAGCCGCATTTGGAAAACTTAATAAGCTAAAAGGTAAACCATAAGTGCCATGACACAACTGGCACCTACTACAAAAATGGTAACGGTCAGAGGCCCCTTACTCTAGTTCCAACTTTTTTTTAAATTTTACATCCTTCATTATAATGAAACCTATAATATAACGTGATTTTTTTTATAACTATTTTAATTCTTTTATAATACAATTCAGTCGTTGCGTGTGTTATGTTTATGTCGTTGGTGCAATAAAGTATACGCATAGGAAAGCGCAGCGTGGGACGGCCCCGAACTAAGTGGACAGATGACCTCGTAAGGGTAGCGGGGAGTCGGTGGATGCGGTCTGCGTAGGATCGCACCTTGTGACGAGCTATAGGGGAGGCCTATGTTCTGCAGTGGACGTCCGTGGCTGATTGAAAATATATAATACAGTCCAGTCTTTGTTTTTCAAAAATTATATGTTTTTATCAAATGCGACAAGGGTTTTTTATTGGTATTGTTATAGCTACGTTTAAATATGTTGCGTGAGATGACATTGCTGCTATTACAATATTGACGTGAATGAAATATATTGCGAACTCACTGATTGTCCAATTTGCTCCTTAAAAACGCCTTACGTTCAATAAATAGACTAACATAGAACAAAACTCTTCTTCTACAAATCACAAAAAAAAACATTTACTAAAGAAATACAATAACGTTTTTCCGTATGGCAGCACTAGCCCTGTAATGTCATGTCAAATTAAAATGAGACGAAGACGAGACGTATGTTGTGTTGTGTAGTGAAGAGTATTTACTTACTTGCTATAAATTATGCGTTTACTATTCGACTTCTGTAATAAATATATCATATTGCTTTATAAATTATAGCAAACCAAAGTGCTGTTGTTGACAGCTATAATATTATTTGCATGTGCATCAAATGTTGATACAGCACAATGTACTTTCCAATAGGATGGCCAAAAGTTTTGAAAAACCCTGGAGCAGATCATCTCATTATTCAAATAGTTTCCAACAGAGATAAAGTATTGTTTGCTTCGCTTACAGATGATTGTCTTATGGTGTGGTTTTGCAAGGTATGCTGGATCTCAAGCTTCATACAATCACTACATCTTGTTACCTTATTTGTTCGAATATAACATTATGGTGACATTATTAAAGTGAAATTAAATTATTCGTTATATTTTTCTAGCCAAGTGTTCCTGTTGTGCACCATAAACGCAATACTGAGTCTTTGCAACGTTTAGGAGTTAATGTTGGAGTGGAATGGAAGCCAGATTCCTCTATGATATGTGTTTCGGTAATATATTTGTATAAGCTTTTGTCTGCGACTTCATCTGCATAGATTTTTAATTTCATAAAACCTCACCTTAAGTACACATCTATGTCTCTTAACCCTTTGAGTTGGTAAATCATGTCATCGAAAATTTGTGCCACTGATGCCACCTTTGGTATATGCTGGCAAAATTTCATTGTTCAAAGACTGAATATGTATAATATCAACACCTTGTTCTGCAATCACTATAGTAGAACCTTGATTATTTCCCAGTCGAAGGTGTTGTTTATGTTTGATGTCATCCCAAAAAGCTTTTAAATATGTGAACTACTCTCAGTCCCCATTCGTCCGATAATCAAGCTTCTACTGTATCTTATTTTTGTATCTAGGCTCAATCTATTGTATTGCTGTGCACTCTTGAGTCACATTGTAATACTTTGTTGCTTGGCCCTCAAAAGTTTAAGGAATATCTGTTTCAAATGTCATATCAGCAAGAACAGGCTTAAGCTGTTCATCGTCCGTCAATAGTTAAGTCACATCACAGTAACAGTTTTAAAAGTATTGATTCAATACATTGAATTGATGGCAAAAAGAGGAAACATTGCAACCGCCAACTGAATCCATTGGCTGTTACTACATTTTAAATTTTTGCCTATAATATGTAGCAAAAAATTAATACTAAGTACTAGGTGCCTTGTGTAAGATTGTCCCCTAATATTGACTTATTTGTATTTCAGACATCAGAAGGACATTTAATTCTGTACAATGTGGAAGTGGTCAGTGACCAGACTGCATATCAGCAGTATGACCCTCCCACCGCTAGTCTGCGAAGAGACTCTGCAGAGCTATTTGTGAAAGAAGTCATACCGTCTCTGAAGATAACCCTGGTTTGTATATTTAATCTATTAACACTTTCACAACCAACATTTTTGTAGCGCTACATTTATTTATTTTTTATTGGAGAACAAACAGAAAGAAATGTGTTAAAATAGGCTTACAATCTAAATATATATGAAACCAAGCATGCACCTATTTCCTAGATAGCTCCCACTAAGACATACACTGATACAAGTCTTTACTGTGACAGAATCACTTGATTTTAATATGAATTAAAATTAAATACAAACTACTATTTATGCGAAGAAAACTATAGAATGGCAAGAATATAATATACATCCACATACGCATAGTATGCATACCTAAATGGCCACCAGGATAAAAATAAGAGCACAATTGTACACAAGAAGTTAATGACAACATAATATGCTAATTTTCTGGGACAAGAATGTTCAGTATTTCTTTCTGGAAATTGGATTTATTTAAACTGAATACATAGCCTAGCATGGGAAAATGTATATGTAGTGAGAACTTACTACTAGCAGACCGCCCACCTGGCGGGATCGTTGTGAAAGAGTTAATAATTTCATTTATTAATTCAGAGGGAGAAGTCCTAAATGACTTGGATAAAATAGATCAATGATAATGTGACTTGTAATTGCATCACAAATAAAAATTGACTGAACTGACAAAAACTTTGCAACCAGGAGGATTTGTATCTAGTATGATTAGTACAAATCAAAGAATGCTATGAACTCCTTTTTATGCGATAACTTAGTTCGCGGAAAAAATCATAACCCTCTTTTTCACTTCAGCATAGTCGGGTAAAAGATATACCACCTATAATATAACCATCTGTGGATTTTCAGCTACCCATAAAAAATCGTTGAAATCAGTTTAGGTGTTTTGCCGTGATGAAGCCACAACACATAGAAAAAAAAATAAAAAATATTGTTTTCGATTCAGAAGAAATAAATATATTGCTTTTACAAGTGAAGTTTGAAGTTATAAAATTGTTTTGTCATAAAAATAAATTTAGAAATGCTTTTGATGCATAAATGTATGGAAATAGCCATATTAACTTTATATTTATTCTTGAAGGAGCCGCAACCTTGTTCACGGAGGAAAAAAGTCATAACCCTTCTTTTTTAATTTAGCATAATCCGGTAAAGAGTATCGTATAACCATCTGGAGATACCCAGCTACCCTTGTACCAAAAATAGTTGAAATCCGTTTAGCCGATTTGGCGTGATGAAGCCACAACGACACATACAAACATTTTATTTTTACAACTTTATAATAGTATAGATATAACGTGTTTATTTAACTAGGAATTAAGCGAAGTGTCATGCAATAGGAAGAACTTTAAAACATTTTTTAAAGTGTCTATGTGTGTCTATTAGTTCAAGGAGGTGCTAGTATGGGACGGACAGATCACCCGCATGTGCTGCATATCAGGCACGGAGATCCTTGTGTGCACAACCAGGGCACACTTGCTCCGGTACCGCTGGGACGGCTCGCAGAACCGGGACTACTGTCTGGACCTCGGCAGGATACCCTTCTCAATCAATCAACAAGTTTCTAAAGGTAAGTTTTTTCATAGTATATTCAAATGTGTATTTGCCTTACCTGTTCTCCCAATGTAGGCTCGGATACTTCTATAACTATGAATGTTTTAATTCCTGAGAGTTACATAGTCACCATATCACTAAACCCTCCCAAAATAACAACATTTTTTCTTACCTATTTGGCAGTAAATTACTTGCAAAAGATAACCTGAAATCGCATCCTGAAATCGCATCTCGCATCTCGCTGAGTTTCAACAATAATGTGTCCACGGGAGTCAGAGCAGTTGAAATACTTGTGAAAATTACCTTTAACTGCCACTGTATTGCGATTCTCTATTCCTGGGTTTACAAACCTTTTTGCATTGATGTTTTAATCTACTTTAATGTTTAAACTAAACATGATTTTCTTACGAACTTATCATTCATGGCTGCCTATGTATTTTTAATTTATGACATGAAGTACTAACTTAACTTAAGAAGGATTTACTTAATAATTCACACCGCGTAGTTTTTTGTTTTGTTGTGTCAGCCAAGAAAATTCATGTTTGTTAATTATGTGGCTTCTTTTAGGTAGTTTCTGTAACCACAACCTCATTAAAAAGACATTATAGTACCAGAAGGAGCCTTCAACTTCGTTAGCCGATGAGAAAAAAATCATAAACCTCTTTTTTTCTTCAGCGTAGTCGGGTAAAAAGTAGCCTATAACCATCTGTGGATACCCAGCTACCCGTGTACCAAAAATAGTTGAAATCTGTTCAGCCGATTTGGAGTGATGAAGCCACAATGATTCACATGAACATACAAAAAATAAAAAATGATTCAGTGACCTCCAATAGTCATTGAAATAAAACAATTTAACGGATTATATCGCGTATATTATCTCATTTTAGTTCCCGACGTTTCGGAAGCTTTCCTCCCGTGACCATGGAAAGCTGGAAAGCTTCCGAAACGTCGGGAACTAAAATGAGATAATATACGCGATATAATCCGTTAAATTGTTTTATTTCAATGAGCAATAACCGCGGAAACAGAAGAAAACTCCAATAGTCAGTTACAATATTTTTTTTAAATATCTTCAATGTGCAAACATGTCCTTTTTACAACTTTTTAAGAGTATAGATGTTGTAGTCTCCACTCACACCAACAACGGATATGCCAAACTGAACAGCAGATTAACTTATTACAACTATATTATAATAACTGAAATAAAATAAAAATCTAATTTATACCTAACCTGACTCAACTTAAAAAAGTAGGTACGTAAAAAAAACATTAGTACCTATACTTTATATTTAATTAACTTATTAAAATATCTTATAATAACAATTAATTTACTTAAATGTTATATAGTTTGGACCTCTCCCAGTTAAAGGCCTCCAGTCCTGCCATTTTGTTCTGTTCTGGGCCATTTCCAGCGTCTTAAATTGATATATTTAAGACGCCAGAAATGTTATTATTTTTAAATTAGTGACGATATTAATGACACGGCGTCTGTTTTATTTACAGCGTGTTTAAAGTGAAATAGTATAAGGAGTATTTAGTTGTAACTCTAGATTAAAGCCTTATTTTGCTTTGCTTACAGCCGAACCAATCCTTGAAGATAACACACACGTGAACGATATAGAGTATTCACCGCTCGTGTGCGGTTTCGGCATCACGCTCAATGACGGCCGGGCGGCCTACCTCACTGCACCTAACCTTAAGTTTGATCCTAACGTAAGTTACTCAGGAGAATAACACACGCTTAAACGACGTAGGCATATTACACGGTCAATCCAAATCGCGATCCGTCCAAGGCTGTAGATCGCAATAGACTGATTGGTTCAGACGGTTGTGACATTAGAACGTCAATTCAGATCATCCACTGTTCCATACCGTCAGGTGAACATGCGTTCACAACCAAGAAATGGATCTGAATAAGACGGACGTAAATTGACAATATTTTACATTAGAAGCTCAATGGTTAAACAGTTCACGATACGCATCACGGTCAATCTGACGAGTTACGACCCGGCCACGACATTGCGCGAATTGCGGCGCGGAAAGCGTTTTATCTGTTCATTGCGCGGTCGAGACGCGCAACGAACTGTGGTTAGTTGGAATCACACGCAATGAATTAGAAAAACAGTTACCGCTGCCGCCGCCGCTCGATGTCGTGGCCGGGCCGTTACACAGTCACCGATCACGGTCAAGGATCGTGATCTAGATTTAACGTGTAATGGCTGCCATAGTGTACTCGCTACCAGTGTGCACAGGGCCAAGGTAGGCAGTTTGTCTGTGCCTTTATAAAGCCATGGTCGTTCTGGATAGGCAGTACGTTTGTGCCTATATTGACCGTACGCCACTGCTTGTCACTTGTTTGACTCTGGATTTGACCGCGATTGTGCAGGAAGTGAGTCGTAACTACACTACCGCTCATGTGTATTTACGCACAATTTTTTTTCCATTCAATTGTATACAAAAATGTATGTCAATTGAAAAAAATGCGTTATGGCAAATGATACATTAGGACAAATGACGTTAGGGATTCCGATATAGATCCGTTTTAAACCTATGATTTAAATAAACAAGATAATAAATATGACTATCTAACGTAAATATAAGTCAAAAGGTACTTGTATTTTTTGGTAGCAAAACTGATATTACACTTGTAACACTTCAGACCTTAATAACATTTGGTACGATTTATAAACGTAAAGAAATCTTACGATTACATGGATTTAGGGAATCGACAAAATAGCAGATCAAAAGTGTGTAGCCCACTTTACGATCGCTTTCGCCGCCACTTTTGTCAGCCATGACACTATGATTGACTGTCAATGAGTCATTCGGTAGATGCTCCAATAAAATTAATTTATACAGTATGGTGGTATATTTTGACCTTACGAATATAAAATCATTTTTTTTTAATAAAACGAAATTATTTTTACAGATTCCACGACATTTCATAATATTATGAATAACGAGTTTTCAAATTTTATCTCACTGTTCCTTACAATGTATATATTTTTTTATTGAAAATGTTCCTCACATTTAGACATATAATAATAATTCAATTAATATTATAAAATGGTTGGCTACACATCATTTGACAGGGGCATATCTGTCATAATTTTATGGTCTTGAATAAAAAATCGGGGTTAAAAGAACAAAATAACTGAGCGTGAAATCGGTACCGGCATCATCCTTTTAACAATTCCAGTTTTGTTTATGCAGGGGTTAAAAAAAACACTATTTACTATACGATATAAAACGATTTTGTAATAAAAATAGGTTTATGGATTTTTTAGCGCTTGTCTGCTGTTAAATGGCATTTTCACAAGGATATCCTGGATACTATAATGAAACTTGATAAGTCAGCTAAATAAAAAACGCAATCTGCGCGCAAAACTGTCACGTGACTCTGCCTTGGCCGTATAATTCTGAAAGTATTTTATATATACCTTATACGGAAAATCTAAAGAGTTGTTAAATACTTATGGGCGGTAGTGTATCTCTTCGTGACGACACGTTTGTACAGTAAGGGAATTTAAAGGTTTGTCACTTTTGAACCTTCATACAATTAAATAAAGTTGAAAAGTGACAAACCGTACAATTCCATGACCGTACCTTGTTTTATCGAAAAACGTTTCATCGAATACTTCATTTCGTCAACATATTTCATAAAAACAATTTGTCTCTGCAACCGTCAATAATATGAGATTGTTACAATACAAACCTAACGTAACGGCTTCTATATTATATTAAATTTTATCGCATGTCGTGACGCCTAGAGACCTTATACATCTCTGAAAAAAAAATTAGTTTATATTTTATATTAACATTGATCTTCGAAACGTTTTAAGTATAATTAAGACAATATTGTAATAGTTAATTGGTACACGCATATTAATTGTTTTATATACTCTGACATGTAGAATTTTATTCTAGACACATTCTAGATTTTTTTCTTGTTTATTGACAATCCTTTTGGGATTTATCTTATTAATTATTTTAATCTTTAAAATGATGATTTTATCAATAATAAGTAAGTATTATACTTAAGTTAAATGATCTGATTAGGTTTTTCTGGGTTTCCCTAATCCTTGCAACAAATGCTGGATCATATTGTATGTTTCCCAGCAAAGACTTCTCTCATGGTAACTGACAATTCGAAAGTGCTTGTATCTAAGCCTACTTGAATAAAGGATATTTTGATTTGATTTGATTTGATTTGATCTATATGATGATTTGATAATCTTTTTTCTTTTCAAAAATCATGAACATTGTATGGTATCAGGGGAAAAAATAGAAATAAATATTATGGGAAATTTATTTAAACAAATGGAACTAGTCCCATGGTAAGCTCAATAAGGCTTGTGTTAGGAGTATTAGACGACGATATATTTGTAAAAAGTTGTTGATGAAATGAAAATTCTATTAAGTAAAGCATTGTAGGAAACGTTTTTCGATGAAGTGGAACTACACAAACGATTTTTTTTAAGAAATTGTATATTTCGGCCCTTTTACAAAACTATGACCATTTAGATGTAAGGAGTGCTTCTATATCATGATTCTATATTAAAGCAGTCCTCTCTTTTTTCTAGTTAGTAGTGTTTAAATATTTTAATGAGATTACGTTTTTACCATCTCAGATAATGTTGGATACCGATTTGAGGGTAAGGTTATGTAGGTGTGCTAAATTTAGTTTTAAAATTGTTTGACCCAATGCACACCTTGCATACGGTCTGTGAGCTTTGGGACTAGCCTTCGGGTGCTGGTTGAGTCGGTCACATTCATATAATGGACTAGAAGGCGCCCGCAACTTTGTTCGCGGAGGAGAAAAAGTAATATCCCCTCTTTTTTTCTTTAGCATAGTCAGGTAAAAAGTATCCTATAACCATCTGGATATACTCAGCTACCCGTCTACCAAAAATAGTTGAAATCCGTTTACAGATATAGTGCATAGTTGCTACTTCGTTCAAATTCAGTACTTTTTGTATTGTACTGTGACCGACTGAAATAGCAAGACACGTTCGTAGGTTTCCGTAAAAATACGATGGAAAACAATAATGCACTACATCTGTAGCCGATTTAGCGTGATGAAGCCACAACGACACATACAAACATTTCATTTTTATATCTTTATAATAGTATTGGCCGGGAGCAGAGGCCGTGTACGGAAAGCGAAAACGATCGCAGCGCTTGATGTGGCCAAAAGTAGTAACTTTCCCGGCTCTGTTTCTGGCAAACGTCATACTTTTCAGTTATTATTCTTACGTTTTCTGCTATAAAATAATAAACTGAAATAAAATGGGTCATGATAGCTGTTGTGTGGTAAACTGCAATAATACAGGACGAAACAGCAATTGCAAATTTTATCGCTTTCCTACACCGAGTTGAAAACAAGACCAGAGAATGAAATGGATAGTTGCTGTTAGAAGAATTAAGAAAAAAATGTATTAAACTGAAACCTTGGTTAAATATTTTTATCTATTTAGTTCAATAATAATATTATGATAGAATAATTATATTGTTTCGAAAATATAAAACGTAGAATAACTTATAATTGGTAAATGTTCATTGTTTTAGTACTGATGGATCTAACTAACAGCTTTCCTTTACTCTCGGTTTGAGGCTGAAATCTTATGTTGTGATTCTGGTCGATGCTTTGGAAACCAGTTTGATTTTAGTAGTAATTTTTCAATTATCTGGAAACAAACATAATAAAACATTATTTTTATCCTTTAATTTGTAAGGAAACAACACAGAAGTAAATTGACATAATAATACTAAACACACGTATAATAGTTCTTCAATAAAGCTAAAAACCTAATGTGTTTCACATTAAAAATAAACAGATTTTTGCACTTGTTACGTGCTCTACAATCAATATTTTCAATTATTTAGCTGTAATTTGTTGCTTCCATTATTTAACACTTGACAAAGCCAGGAAAGTTGCGAACGCTAGGCGGAGCTGACATCGTGCACCCGGCCAATAGATACTAGAAGATGCCCGCAACTTCGTTCGCGGAAGAGAAAAAGTCATAATCCGTCGTTTTTTCTTCAGCGAAGTCGGGTAAAAAGTATCCTATAACCATCTGGAGATACCCAGCTACCCGTGTACCAAAAATTGTGGAAATCTGTTTAGCCGATTTTGCGTGATGAGAGTGTGGCTCATATTTTCCGAAAAACATTTTTTCTTCAAGGCAAATATTCCGTTCTCTTATTTTCCCGGTGGCATTTTTTCCCAATATTTTATTTTCTATGGGCATTTAATTCCGTTCCCATATTTTCCCAGTGATATTTGTAACCATTCGCATATTTTGCCCAATTTATTTATTTGTCAGAAGCTTCATGCCTTTAAAGTGAAATAGGCAATCTTAGGATTTTTCGACCACTCGATATCCGCGGCTCGCTCGCTTCGCTCGCTCGTTAGGGTCACAACTCAACCTAACACTCCTCCTCGCTACGCTCGTCGTCGTACCTAATTTTAGCCAAGTCGGACCTGCTTTAAGGTGAAATAGGTAATATTTGGATTTTTCGACCACTCGATATCCGCGGCTCGCTCGCTTCGCTCGCTCGTTAGGGTCACAACTCAACCTAACACTCCTCCTCGCTACGCTCGTCGTCGTACCTAAACTTAGCCAAGTCGGACCTGCTTTAAGGTGAAATAGGTAATATTTGGATTTTTCGACCACTTGATATCCATCCGGTTTTGACTTGGAAATATGAGAATGGTTACAAATGTCACTGGGAAAATATGGGAACGGAATAATTACCACCAAGAAAATAGGTGACTGGAGAAAAATGCCACCGGGAAAAAAAGAGAATGGAATTTTTGCCTCGAAGAAAAAGTGATTTTCGGAAATACCCAATTTATCCCCGTGATGAAGCCACAACGACACATACAAACATACATCAAATCCAAAAAAAATATTTTTCGTTTTAGTGACCTCCAAATAGTCCGTAACAATATTTTTTTTGAAAATATTTTCAATATCATAATAGTATAGATATAGGTGTCGAAGCCAACGAGCTTAAGAGCCCATTCGCAAAACACACTCGCGCGGTACTGAGCGGTTTTCCCGCGTGAAGCCTAGTGTTTATACAACTTCTAAATATATGAAAAAAAAAATGTTTAATAAGTTTCAATTTTTACTGAATTGTGATTTATCAGATTAACACTTTCGCTGCCAAGGTTTTCGTAGCGCTACGCTTCTCTACATATAGGGATTTACAAGCGGAAGTCTCTTTTTAATTCCTATTGTTAGAAAGAGACTTCCGCTTGTAATACAAAAGTAAAAGGTCTATTTATTGCACAAAATATACAAGAAATATTTCTACTGTAAATATAGACATATTTTAGTGCACAGAGATAAGGTTGCCTGAAATAAGCG